>JBBPQL010001006.1:0-13823 GCA_038092515.1 Boletus subparvulus | reverse complement strand
CAAGTAGTGTACGAAATTACATCGTTCGAGTCAAGTCAAAACAAATGTCAACACAACGCGCGTCGGCCCCGTAGACGCGTATACAGGTCCTCTATTCACCATGGTTGCAGCAACGACCGAGCAGGTACGCTCGGCCCCCTCGTATATCCCGGCGCTGACCGTCACCACAGCTAACAACCCTCGCGAGCACCACCGTCGGTGTGTAGACCCGCCCCTTGGACACATACGTCACAGACTCATCATTCACAGTCGTCCACCCGCTCGTCCTCTTGTCCGTGACAGACCACCATGCCCGGTCCGTATCCCGCAACTCGTCCAAACGGGTCATTGGCGTTCTACTAGGGCAAGACAACGGCAAGACCGTCAACGTCGCCAACTCGTTTGGTATCCCGTTCGAAGAGGACGAAAAGGACAGCAAGACGTGGTTCCTCGACCACAATTACATCGAGGGCATGTACGACATGTTCAAAAAGGTCGCCGGTACGTCGCACCGTATTCGTACCATCCCATGAATCGCTCCGACACGCTGGCCAGCCCGAGAACGCATGATTGGATGGTATCACACCGGACCCAAGCTCAGAGCATCGGATCAAGAAATCAACGATTTGTTCAAGCGGTATATCGCTAAACCTGTGATGGTCATCGTCGACGTGCGACCCGACACCGTCGGGATCCCCACGGACGCCTACTACGCCGTCGAAGAGATCAAGGACGTACGTACGTCCACTACTACCACTCGCCTCATGGCAATGACGACACTTTCCTAGGACGGGACAGAGATACGCAAAACGTTCCTCCACGTTCCCTCCGCAATAGAAGCAGAAGAGGCCGAGGAAATAGGAGTCGAGCATCTCCTCCGGGATATTAAAGACTCGACGACGACGACCCTCGGTACACGTGTGAGCGAGCAGCTTGCATCGTTGCAGGGTCTCCAATCTCGGCTACGTGACGTACACAGTTATCTATTGGACGTGGCCGCGGGCAAATTGCCTGTGAACCACCAGATCATTTACCACCTCCAGGACGCGCTCAATCTCCTCCCAGATCTGAGTGATGCGGTGGTGACGCAGAGTTTCACGTCGAGCACGAACGACCAGCTGTTGGTGGTGTATTTGAGCACATTGCTGCGGGCGGTGATTGCGCTGCATGCGTTGGTGGACAACAAGGCGACGATTGGACGTGCGGAGCTGGAAGAGGGCGCAGATGAAAAGGAGAAGGAAAAGAAGCCGGAAGGGAAGGAGGGCGAAAAGGGCAAGGGCAAGGACAAGTCTGAGGCAGACAGGGGTCTCTAGTACGGCACGTGTTGTGCACGTGTGGCATGCAGCGTGTAATCACACCTTTTTTTTCCCTTCTCCTTTTCCTCCACTGCACTTTGTCCTTGGAAAAGAAAAAAAGTACGTTTGGTCGACACCAGCTTGTTTCATGCGCGGCTGGTCTATCAGTTCCCACCTAACGCACACTTTTCAGATTCTCTGAACAAGACTTGCGATGTCGGGTGCTCGTGGATGTTTCAACTGTGGAGGCTGTGCGTGGTGTTTTCGTGTTGTTCGTTCTGCCTTTCCTCCAACGACCTTTGTCGACGACGACAATGGTCGTGTCTACCTAGCGTTCTCGCTTAACCCACCATCTATTTTATCTACTTGCATCTGTGTGCTGAGCGGTGCTGACGTGGACCGCCGTGTTCTTTTTTGCCTTCCATATCGTAATGTGATCGTCGAAAACCAACGCTCAAAAAAAACATCCCAATGAATGACATTGATTCCTAACTTGCTCTCGTGCATCCAAAATCATGCCAGTCGGCCATCAAGCTGCCAACTGCCCTAAGGCTGGCACGCCTACATGGTAATGTTTGATCTCTTGTTGGGGGGTGGTCGCTCATTTGTCTGGTGTTGCGTCGTCTCAGCTACAACTGTGAGCATGGTTCCTTTGTGTCGGACTTGCCGGGACTGATGCCGAACGCCGTGTAGGTGGGATGGAGGGCCACGTTTCGCGCGATTGCAGCATGGAAGCCAAGGCCAAGTCTTGCTACAAGTGTGGTCAGGAAGGTCACATCGTGCGTGTCTTTGACTGTGATCGTCGATGGACGAGCGGCACTGATGGTGTCATTCGCCTAGTCACGTGACTGTCCCGAGAATGCAGGCGGCGGTGGCTTCTCGAGTACTAGCTACTCGGGTGGTGGTTCTGGCCAGGAATGCTACCGCTGTGGTAAAGTTGGGCACATTGCTCGCGCATGTCCCGATGCTGCTGCTAACTCTGGGTATGGCGGCGGCGGCGGCGGAGGCTACGGTGCTTTTGGTGGCGGTGGTGGAAGTAAAACTTGGTGCGCATTTCCTCTCACAGCTCGACTTGGTTCGTGTTTGACCGGCGTTTTCAGCTACACGTGTGGCGGCGTAGGCCACTTGTCGCGCGACTGCGTTCAAGGGTCTAAATGCTACAACTGTTCCGGAATCGTGCGTGATGTGATCTCGGTCGAGTGGCTGATGTTGATGGATTTTCGTAGGGACATATCAGTCGGGATTGCCCTCAGCCACAGAGGCGCGCATGCTACACGTGTGGCTCAGAGGGGTGCGTCTCGTCGATATACTCTATCCCGTTTACTCACGGATCCGTCAGACACATTTCCCGCGATTGCCCTGGTGGGGCTGCAGAGGGCGTTTGAGGTGGGGTCGTGCGCATTGTGTGATATCCCCCCTTGTATTTCTAGCTGCTGAATGCGTTTCGTTTGTGCTCCCTTTGATCCATGTTCATCTTTTCCTGTTGTCGTGTCTCTTTCTTGATGTCACATCATGCACGCCATGTTATCTCGGTACTGTTGTTACGAGTACGGATTTGAACGCGCTTTGAGCTCAGCACAGAAGCCTGATCGTATTGCACTCGTCCACCCGGTTGGGTCCGAACCCGACCCTTTTTCGCACGACTTGGATTTTTCTTTTTCTTGAATCCCCCCGCTATACGGTATTAAGCCCTCCTTTGGTTCCTCCATGCAAGCTCTCCGTGTAGCGCGCCCCGCCCAACGTCTCGCTCTCCGCCGTCTCACCACGGCCGCGCCCGCCGCGTCGACGAGCGCGAGCGCGAACGCACCCTCGCTCATCCCGCTGAGCAACGTCGAAGCCCAATGGGAAATGCTGTCCAAGACCGACCAAGCGACGGTCCAAACACAGCTCGAGGCGATTCAGAAAAAGGACTGGAAGACGTTGTCGGTGGACGAGAAAAAGGCTGGTATGTTGTTTCGGTCTCTTTCTCGCTGCTTTTTTTGGGTGATCGTAACTCAACTGTGCTTGCACGGCAGCCTACTACGTCGCGTTCGGCCCACACGGTCCGCGGACGCCCGTCAGTCCACCCGGTCAAGGCCTCAAAGTCTTTCTCTTCACGATGGGTCTCGTCGGCGTTGCGGGCTTGATTACGCTGGCCGTTCGTTCGCGGGGTGAGCTCCCTCTCCTCGTCCGGCCGCACGGAACGGCATCGACGTCGAGCATGACTGACCCGCGTCTCTTAGCACCACCACCACCCAAGACGCTCTCCCGAGAATGGCAAGAAGCCTCGAACGAGCGTGCACGCGAGCAACGCTCGGATCCCATCACGGGTGTGTTTATCCTTTCTGCCCTCGGTCGTCCTCGGGGACTCATACGCGTCTAGGTATCTCGTCGGAAGGCTATACGGGCAAAGGTTTCGTTCAAAACTAGCTCGGATCGTGACGACGGTGCCAGGACGCAGGGATGCCTTGGCGTGGCCTTGGTCGTGTTGTGTTGCTGCTCTCTCTCTCTTTTCTTATTAAATGTAACTAGAAGCGGGAGGGCCTTGCCAAGGTAGTAGAGGATTGCGTTGATCGTGAAAGACGCTTTCGTTTTTCTTTTTATTGATATCTGCCTGAACTTTCGTGCGCGTGTCGTGCATACAGCTGGACAAGCCACGGGTGGGTGTTCAGACATTGTCGTACTCTACATTTTTCGAGTAAAGGCAAGCAGGAGGGAGACTTGTTGAGCACAGTATATGCGCATGCGTCATTGCGCGCCGGGTAGCTCGAGTCTAAATCTCGTTATCACAAGTTAACAAAGAATGAGGTATATAGCGTATATGCGTGGTATATCACCGTACCCGTCGTCCATCGCCGGTCATCCGTCCGTCTCCACGACCCGGGTGGGTGGTGGAAATAGCGTCTGTTGGACGCCGAGATAGACTTCCTTGAGGACCGGAAAGTAGGGGAGGATGTTCTGCGGGGAGTGAGCGTCAACCACGGCTGAGCGTAAGAGGAATGTACGTGGAACGTACCTCGAACGCAACGCGTACCTCTACCCCCGAACCAGAAGCCGCGCGCTCGGACGCCTCGTACGCACCAGAGCCCCGCGTGCGCTTGAGCGCAGCCAGGTAATACCGAACGTCCCACCTCCGAAACCCCTCGTGTATGATGACGTCTTCGAGAGCCGAGAGCGGGATAAAGTGGTGCGTGGTGGAGAGGGTCGGGAGGAGGGGATGTCCGCGGTGGGTTTCGAGTTGGATCCCGAGGGCGGGAAAGACGAGGAGGGATTCTGGCGAAACGTGTGGGTTGTGTGGGTGGGTGGGACGGGGGAGGCGGACGTACCGTGGAGAACTTGGGTGAACCGCGCCCAGACGAGACATGTGAGCACGATCCCGATGACGAGAACGGGACCCCGTGTTACCTACACCACGAGTGAACCCGCGACCCCAACCGACGAAGACAACGGCGCACCTCGAACCGCGCCAAAATTTGGGCCAGGACGACGACCAACGCGGGGTCGAGCCAAGACCACGCACACGTCCCGCGTACGATCCGACCGCTGCCATCACGCGCCAACCGCCAATTCTCGACTCTGTACTCGGTGAACCCTGGCCAATAAACGACGGTGAATTCGGGATGTGTGTCGGGCAGGGGGCGGGTTTGGCGCATGCATCGAGTGGGTGGGGGGACCAAGGCACGAAAAAGTTGCTTATTCAGCGAGGACAGGACAGGGGCTATTCTTTGGTGCCACTGATCCGAGACTCGGAGGACCCAATGCACAATGTACATCCTGCATCTCGTCTGGGGCGGCGTTGCTCGGTCTAACCATCTTTGAAACAAATTCAGGTCATCTCGAAGCAGTGCATCTGATCCCACTCGACCCTATTGAATGATTCATTCAAGCCCGGAACTATACTACGGCCGTCTCGGAGTTACAGTTGCCCATGATATATGATCCATCGATATATATTCCATCAACGCATTGCCTACACCGTACTATGTATCGTACCGTGTCAATGTCACTATGTAAACACTCCCGAGTGATGCCACTATATTAATTTAGCACACGGGGCAGTGCGTGACCCAGCCCCGCACTAGTCTAGGCTAGATCCAGTTTTCTGGACCGGGGACTCGGAACCTAAGCTCGGCTGATCGCGATCAACCTCGACATCAACGGACCCGCCCGTTCCACCATAGACTAAGATTTACGTGACAGGTCCAGGCATCCATGTCAATGTCCCCCTGCATGACGCTCATATGGATCCTTGTGTGCGCGCGGTGATAACGATCATCATCATCATCATGGGCTCAGCGCTCCGAGTTGCCCGCCCGTTCGTATGTACGAGCGAACGACATGATGGGATCCCTCGTATGATTTGAATGCGATGGCGAGCAGCCGTCGTGCTTGCCATAAACAGTCTAAACGTGGAACGGCTGGCCTGGGCCGGCCGCGGAGCACCTATCCACGATTCCGAGTCCGAGTCCGATTCCATCCCTCGCTCGGTACTGCCGCCGCATCTGTCATACCGTACCAAGTACTCATCTCGTTCTTGTCAATGCCGACGGACGCGCTCGGGGCGCCAAGTCTGATCGGCAAGGAACGTCTGTGATCCGCTACCACAGGCGTCGGACACAGCCCATGGAGCGGGTCGGACAGAACACCGATGCTGACATATCTCGGAGCGCTGGCGTGCCTCTGCGCGCCAAGCCATCACTGCTCACATACCATGACTGACTGTACTTAGTATACTACTATAGATCCGAGATCCTGTGCCAATCACTGGGGGGTCCCTTGATCGCTTTACACCAACGTTCCGGTCATGGAGTGAATACCGGACGTACAGTGCAGGCGAACACGGTGCGTTGGTCGTTGGTACATGTTAACCCCTTTCGGGAACCCGGATGAGGGTTCGCTCGCCGGATGATGCAACGAGTCGAATTAATACTAATTGTATGCCAGGGGCCCTCAGAGCGGTGGGTACGCTTGGCGACCGCGAGGCCCCGGATCTGATGCTCACCAAGGTCCAAGGTCCAAGGGCCCAAGGCCGAACCAGTTTGGCCTCGAGTGTGGTGCGATTTAAACTAGCCGTCGATCACGGTGGGGCGTCGTCATATTGCGAAAGGGACTCTGACCCCTGGTGAAATGAGTTTGGCGAATTTGACGCGGAACAGCCGTTCGATCGAAACGTTGCATTGAGTGGGGGCGTCTTTCTCAGGGGGTTCATTTGCAGGGATAGGGATAGGAAACACGACCCAGTCGTGCGGTGTACACACCCGGACGAACGCGAAAGCATCAAGCCCATGCTGTCTCGTCTCAAAAATGGAATCGCAGCCTGAGACCCACACAACTCGAACATGGGCTCTCTGCAAGCGAACGTGTGTAGGCACGACGGCGTTTTGGATGTCCGTCAAATGGCGCGTCTATTTGCAACACATACATGAAACAGCAGCTCCGAGGTCAACGACCGGCGCCTTGATAACTCAGATGGCAGGTTTCCCAGGCGCCTTGTCTTGCTCGGGGTTGAGGAGTACCTGGACGGCAGTCCCGTTGAGTGAGACACGGCAGACTACTGAGGGGAGGAGGCTCACCTGTTGACCACCCGCGCCATTCTCCCACTTTTGGTATCTGAGCGCAGTGGCGCCTCGTCTCTCTGCACCAGCGCGCTCCGTCTCCTTCAGCGACTGACGAACAGCGCGTGCGGTGATTTGGGCGTACTTGTTGTACCTGCGATGCGTTGGTGCTGGCATTAAATCATAGTGTGCATCGGACGTACGTGAAGACACCTCGCCAAGTTGTGCTCATCGTGCTTCGTTTGTTGTGTTGGGTGTCGAGTGCAAAAAGCGTCCAGTCGTCTTCCGGAAGTGTCCGATGGGACCACCCTTTGAGGGGTCGACCTTGTGATGGGTGGTGCACGTGCTCTCATGGTTGCTCGCAGCGACGATGGCGGGCATAACATGGCACTACGTCCTCAAGTTTATCATCACCGGTGTGTAGCGACTCCCTTGGATGTCATTGCGCTCATCGTGCTCGCTGCGCCAGGCGATGCGGCCGTAGGCAAGTCGTCCCTGCTCGTCCGCCTGACAGACCAACGCTTCATGACCAATCCGGACCCCACCGTGCGTGCACATGCGCCCGGATCGCGCATCCTCACAACTGACCTATACGCAGCTCGGTGTCGAGTTCGGCTCCAAGTTGATCGAGATACCCGAACAAGGCAAGATCGTCAAGCTCCAATGTCAGTTCCCTCCCAGCGCACGCCGCGTCAGCTCACCTCGGACGCTTTCAGGTTGGGATACGGCCGGGACCGAATCCTTTCGCTCGATCACGCGCTCGTATTACCGTGGTGCTGCGGGGTGTTTGCTCGTCTATGACGTGACCTCTCGTACGAGTGCGTAACGCCCACTTATCTTGGATCTCTTTGACGCCCCCCATTCTTCGTATCTCCCTTGTACGCGCGCGTTTCAAATCCCCCTTTATTTCGTTCCTGTGCGTAACGCCCATCTGTCGTGGGTCCCTTTGGCGCCCCCTTCTTCGTCTCTCCCTTGTTTCAAATCCCCCCTTTTTTCGTTCCTGTGCGTGATGCCAACTACGCGATAAACCATGTTCCCCCCTTTCTCAACACAGGTTTCATGAACGCGCGCGCTTGGCTCGCAGACGTGCGAGAACACGCAGACCCACACCTCACTTGCATCCTCGTCGGAAACAAGGTCGATCTCTGCGAACCCCCCGATCCTTCACCCCTTCCCACTTCCACACACCCCGCGATCGCCCCCACCCCGCTCAAACAGCGCCAAGTCACCACCACAGAAGCATCCCAGTGGGCCCGCGAACAAGGCCTGCTGTTCGTCGAAGCCAGCGCGAAATCGGGACACAACGTGGATCGGGCGTTTGAAGACGCGTCGCGGGATATTTTAGACAAGATCCAGCGGGGCGTGTTTGATGACGATCGGGTGGGTGGTTGTCCACTTCCATTCCCCCCCTTTGTTCCCCTTTGATCTTATCACCCCCCGCTCATCCTCGTGCACAGTCACCTGGTGTGAAGCTGTCCAAACCTGCAAACGGAGACGTGGCGCTCGATCAGGGGTCCACGAGGGCAGTGTGCTGCTCATGATGTCCGATTGATTCCATGGTGTAATAGCGGAAATGGGTGTACCGTATGTATAATGTGTGCATGATGACATGGTGGCATTAGAAGGAACTGCGGGGATTATATATATACAATATATATTATAGCATAGGATATAAATATATGTGATGTGGATGAGGATGAGGAATGTCATTGAATGAAATGGTATTCGCCCTTGTGTTCGAACGCATATCATACAAGCGAGTGGCTCCGATGGGGTATCATGTAGACGTGCCAAGTCCCTAGTTAATAAACATTTTGTCCGATCGAGTGCCCGTCAAGAGGGGCGTGTATGCGTGCGCGTGCGGATCACCAGGCCTGTCTTTCCGTTGCGAATAGGGGAAACATCCAGCCCTCGAAACCCCACCAAACCAAGCCAAAAAAAAAACACAACAAGGAAATAAAGCACCCCTCATGACCGCCTCAACGACTCGGCATACTCTTGCAACTGCTGCACGAACCCGAAGTTCGGTTCTGCAGCCCTCCGCCTCGACTTGACGTACTGCACCGCCTGCGCAGTCGTCCACCCAAACTCGGCGATCAGGTACGCCGCGACGACGGACGTGGAGCGGCTGACGCCCTCGACGCAGTGCACGAGCACGCGCGCGTTCGGGTCCGTCAGCGCCGCGCGCAGAAAGGCGGTCGTGTGCGGGAGATGGGCGGCGAGTTCGCTGAACGGGAGGTCGTCGAGCGGGAATTGGGCGCGGTGGATGGGGAGGTGCGGGGGTTGGGCGACGAAGCCGCGCATGGCGGAGAGCACGTGGGTGATGCCGAGACTGGCGAGTGCGGCTGGGTTCTCGGCGAAGGCGAGGTCGGAGACGTAGAGACGGGGCATGATTTCGGAGGCGCTCGGAGGGCGGAGCGGGTAGGGCGTCTGGGAGATGGGGGAGGGGGGCCATTGGGAGGCGGAGACGGAGGAGGTGGCGACGGACATGGGTGGTGTGGGGGGAGTGTGACCGGTGGAGAGACTGAGCGAGGTTCTCTGTGCTGTGTTATATAGGGCTTCGAATGACCCAGGATTTGCTCACCATGACAACTTTCTTTTTTTTTTTTTCTCCTTCCGACAGGCGCAGTGAGATATAGGATGTCGACGATTGCACTGCGCGTTATAACCGGCCGGATGGGTGTGCGAGAATTTAGAGCAACCACCGCCCTGCGAACTAGTCCGATTGGCTGGCGAGATGAAGAAACATGGACGAGTCGCCACTCGAGGTCGAGGTGAGGCGAGGCCTTGGATTTGGCTATTGGACTGCGCGATCGCCGGACGTCGGGAGGCGCTGTTGCTGAGTATTCAAGGGGGCTGATTTGCGGGATCGCAATGTAACCGGCCACCGACGAAGGAGGCTGCGAATCTAGCTAGCCCCATCTCCTGTGACCCCTCGCCTAGTTTACGACCCGTACAGCCTCGCTCGCTCCATCCTCAAGGCACACCGAGGAGGCGATGCTCCCTCCCTGTTCCGGCCGTTCGCACCCGGGTGGTGGGGCTCATAATTTTACCACAGGAGAATGGCAGTGTTGCACTACATCGTGTGCTGTCTAAAAACGACCGACTCGAAATCATACTCATATAGCCTAGCTCGCCAAAAACGACAACGACCAAGCTTTTTGCTGTACCATAATCATCGAATCCTCATCCATCAACTCGTGAAAAGAAACTGCGACGTGGCAACTCGGTGTGAATCACGAGATCCACCCGGCTCGCCAGACGAATCTAGATGAGATCACTGGTGCACATTGTCATCAGCTGATGCATTACGGCTAACTAAATGCGACTTACGCAACGTTCAGAGGCATCTCGTCAATCTGGGTGTTGTAGAATTCTGCCCGTCATCACGGCATCGTCAGCACTTTGCGCCGGCCCCATTCTAACTGTCACTCACGTTCAATATCTCTCAGCATTCTAACGTCCTCGGTCGTAACAAAGTTGATGGCAACACCCTTGCGTCCGAACCGTCCGCCACGGCCGATACGATGAATATAGTTCTCCCGGTTCGTCGGCAGGTCGTAGTTGATCACCAGCGACACTTGCTGCACGTCGATTCCACGCGCCAACAAGTCCGTCGTGATGAGCACACGAGACGAGCCAGATCGGAACTCTTTCATCAACACTTCTCGTTGCTTCTGTTCCATATCTCCGTGCTACACACGAACCCATCAGCCAAAATGAAGACGCGGTGGCACCTCGTTCGCCTCGTCCACGTACCATGGCAGACACCGTGAATTCCCGTCCGTGCATCTTCTCCGTCAACCAGTCCACCTTCCGCCTCGTGTTACAGAAAATGACAGCCTGGGTAATCGTCACCGTCTCGTAAAGATCGCAGAGCGTGTCTAATTTCCACTCTTCTTTTTCCACCGCAATGTAGAATTGCTTGATACCTTCGAGCGTCAACTCGTCCCGCTTCACAAGAATGCGCACGGGATCACGCATGAATTTCTTCGTCACCTCCAAGACGTCCGCCGGCATCGTCGCAGACAGCAAAACGACCTGCGTGTCCTGAGGCAAGAGCTGGAACAGCTCGTAAATCTGGTCCTTGAAGCCTCGGGACAACATCTCGTCCGCCTCGTCGAGACAGAATATCTTGATAGTGTCCGTCCGGAGCGCTCTCCGGTTGATCATGTCGTACACTCGTCCAGGCGTGCCCACGACGACGTGAACGCCCTCTTGCAACTTGGCCATGTCTTCGCGCACGTTGGTACCACCGACGCAGGCATGACACTCGATGTTCATATAGTCCCCGAGTGCGATCACGACTTTTTGGATTTGCTGTGCGAGTTCGCGGGTGGGGGCGAGGATGAGCGCTTGGCAGCCCTTGATGGACATATCGAGCTGCTGAAGGATGGAGATGGAGAACGTGGCGGTCTTTCCAGTACCAGATTGGGCTTGGGCGATGACATCGTGCCCTTTTACTACAGGCACGATCGCACGTTGTTGGATGGCTGAAGGACGCTCGAAACTTGAAACGAGTCAATACCCCATTTTCGGGAGGAATAAAGAGAGATGGAGCTTACCCGTAAGCGTAGATACCACGGAGAAGCTCTGGCTTTAGATCCATGTTGTCAAAGCTGTGGGCGGGTGATCAGAAGAGGCAGAAACGAGATTCAGAGAGAGGCATGCACGCACTTGTCGACGACTTGGTCCCAGTTGGACTCGATCTCGCCCTCGCCGACATCTTGAAGTTGCTCTGTTCTGGAACGAGGATGAGCCTGTGCACGACGGCAAGTCAGTGCAATCGCGGACGTACGATGCCATGTTTGTATTCTGCGTTCGTTATCCAAGTGCCGACCTCGTCGTTGCGTTGCGCTTGGAAAGGAGAAGGGGATGCAGTCGATTTGCACTCTTGTCCTTGATCTCGGTCAAATTTTCTTCAACCCTACACCTTCCGGAAATTGCCGTCCATTTTTTCGGACTCAGCGCGCACCGCACGGCCCGCCTCCCCCAAAACATGCCAGTGTCTATAGTAGCTGCTATGAGGCTTGCAACGTCGCCTCCGAACCCGCCCGAGCATCCCCGCCGCTCAAAGGCGGTCCCCCAACTGATCTCGCACGTGTGCCTCCGATGCGCCAACCACAGCACCCCCATCACCCCTGGATTATTCACCAGGGGGTCACCGGTCGTCCTGGCCGCTCCAGGCCCCGACCTGGGCCGTCCGCGTCAGCGAGACCAAGAGCGCCAACCGCAAACAAGCACACGAGCACATCATCAGCTGGCACGTGTGGCGTTGTATGACACGGTCACGGTGGTGGGTCAGCCCCTGACAAGCCCCCGTACGATGGATGCATGGAGGAACCTCGCTTACCGGAATCAAATTAATCTGTACGCGCGCAGGAGCATCAACGCCCGTGTCAAAGGATACACAGCCCAGCCTGAGCATACGTTGAGAGGCGATTGAGCCACGATCACGTCCGCCCTCGCGGATCCCTCCCTGTTGACCTGACGTTCCCAGGTCCCCGCGCACATTGAAATGTAACGCTGCGGATTCGATCCGTTGATGCTATAATTCGCCTCGCTGACGAGAACCCGCTTGGTCACGTACAGGCGGTCCATGCTGACACATTTGTCAACGCGTCCTGGAACTGTGGGAGCGTGAAGTAGGGACAGCACCGTCGGTGGCCACGTCCTGCGAGACACCTGTCGCACCATCCGTTCTAGCTTGCGTATCTCGAACACCGAGGTGTATGAATGGGGATGCGTCGGAAGTGGATTGTAACCGCTCGTCATATTCCCGGATTGTTGCGTTACTTGTTGGTCGCCTGGACACCTGGGGGTTCATAAAGACGCGGTATTTACTCAATCCACCGTCGGATCACCCGTCGTCCCACCAACGTACAGGTACCCCGCTGCCATTCTTCCCGCGACGTCGTTTCGGCGCCACTAAATGATGGGTTACCCTGCACCGCGTTCGTCCCAGGATCGACGAACACCATTTTCTGTCAAGAGAACAACGTACAACCCAAAGTACCGCGTGAACATGCTGATTGGCCAACGTTGGATGCTTTCTCAGCCGTAGATCCAGGTCGAGCTCAAGTTGAACGAAACCACGTCCAAAGTATTCGACCTCCCGTTTCCCGCCGAATCGTCGAAGATCGGAACCGTGGTGTAGAATGACATGTGCGGCCCTTGCTTTATGCGCCCTCGCGTCAACGTTTCTCCCCTAGATACAAGCGCCATTCACTCACCGACAACGTCTGTCCCGACTGAAATTAGACTTACACGGCCTTGAGACTGTTCTCGGCTAACAAAGCGAGTTCGCTCAGCCGCCAGACCACCCAGACGCCAATGACGATGCACACATGGACACCAAAAGCACCTGCTACAGCGTTTCCGGATCCGCCCCACGTTGGAGAGCAGCATTGCATCCGAGTTTGGCGGCGTTCGACTGGGACGCCGTCAACGTCCCGCACGTCACATCAACCGACGTCGCGTTTACCGTCGTATTCCAGATCCCAGACTTGTCCTTGAGGACGTCGTACACCATGTCGCCCTAACCACAGGACGGTCACCCCCGCCAACCCGCGCATCAGCCTCGCGACCACGTCTGCCAAGTCCACAGCCTGGGTCTGACTTTCCGGTCCCATGTTACCACCGGTACAGCACCGACCAACAACGTGCGGACGACGCGTTGGCGGTAGAGCGTCACGGGGGCGCAGCCCGGCTCGTCGAGAGGACGTGGGTTTCCGTGAGGGTTTGGCGGCAGGACAGGTTACGCCGGAGCGCGAGACGATGCGTGGACATGGCCAGAATCCCTGCGGAGCCCTGTGGGGGGTATGTCGGCCACGAACGCGGACGCGCACGTGAGGGTTCCGTGTCTTGGGTGGAGGGAGAGCGGACGTACGGCGATGAAGGGCTGCATGACAATCGTGATCGCCGTGCTCGCGATGTTGCTCTTCGTCGCAAGCGGGGAGCAGCCGTGAGGGACGTAAGCCAAGAAGATCGCGCGTACGAGGACCAGAAATCCGCG
>JBBPQL010001005.1:0-13831 GCA_038092515.1 Boletus subparvulus | reverse complement strand
CTGGGATGATCAGTTTGGACCGAAACCAGTGAAGCGGAGTAGAAGATAATAAGGCAGAGGCCTGTATTACCAACTTTCCTTGCTTGTCCCAAATCTTGGTTTTATCTGTAATTTTGCAACTGAAACCTTGAGAGGTCAGTGCTGTAACAGATAGCAGTCTATGGGCAGCTTCTGGAGCATACCACACTCCTGTAAAGCACACTATAGGTGCCTTAGGAGTATCTTGTTTTAGAACGATAGTACCTGGTCCATGCATTTGAATAATGGAACCATTAGCGGTACTTGCCAATCGTTCTCCTGATAGGATATTCAAGAAATCTTCCAAGTATGGCGTTATATGATCGGAAGCACCCGAATCAATTAGCCAGTGACTTTGATAAAAGGAAGAAACTCAAGTTGACTTATTGTCGATAGTGCAGACATGCGAAAAATCTGAAGCATAGTAGAATTCATCATCTTGTACATTGGAATAGAAATCATCGTCATCAGGACGATCGGCATTAAGGATCATAGAAGAATCCATGCCTCCTTTCCAAGTACCATCTCCATTTCTCCTGGAATCGCCATAGAAGAACGAGACAACTTTGGTCCGTCCACTTCTGGATCTAGCTCCCTTCTTAGAGCGAGAGAGGAAGGGAGCCGAACTGAAAGGGGCGAGAGGGTCCAGCAATGGGTTCTTCTTCAACAGGAACATAAACTTGATCTTCATCCCAGTGATCATGCATGCCTTCATCGTTCATATACTCATTCTCTCCAATCTGATACGTGGTGTCCACATTCATGTCTTCATTGTACATTTCCACTGTATTCGCAATCCCATCTACTTCATTAGCACGTGCTTTACCTTTGAAAGGTTTACACCCATGAGGACCTCCTCTACCTCTAGAAGAACATTGTCCTTGGTTGTTCTGGGGACGGTGTTGTCCAGCAGAACCATGAGATGGAGATGGTCTAGAGGAACCGCGATATCCTCCATGAGGATTATTGGAGCATTGGCTGGGACAACCATATTTCGCCCAACAGCGGTCCGAAGGGTGACCTTTTCCGCAATGTTCACACGTAGTTGTGGAATGCAGAGCACATTGTATGGTTGAAGTCCGATTGACTTCATGAGTAGGTGGCTGTTGGTCAATACGATTGACCAAGGCTCTTCTATGAGAAGTAGAATGATGAAGTTGGGATTCAGCGATGATAAGTGGAATCATATGTTCCATGGTGAAGTTAACGGTAGTGGTGGTTTGGACGATGGTAGAGACATCAAATTTATAGGAATGTGGGAGAGAGTTGAGTAGAATCATGGCTTTGAGATTCTCAGGAAGTGTAAGACCAGCGATGGACATTTTGTGGAAGGTGTTGACCAGGTTATTGATTTGGCCAGGAATATCTTTGTTTTCGTGAATACGAAAGTTGACACCTTCAATAAAAGTGTCATATTGTCCAGTAGCGCCTGTAGGAGCAAAAAGTCTCTGAAGCTCCTGCCAGAGATCTCTAGCCATAGAAGGATGAGTCACATTCCCAACTGGAATGTAAGTTTCCTTCTGATAGTGTTGAAGGTTGGCATGAATGAAGATAGTGATCATTGCCTGGGCTTGTTGATCATGACTGATCCAAGTCGCTTGAGTGGCAGCATCAGGTTGAGCTGCATGAGTAGAAGTTCCGTCTACGATGGACCACCATCCTGCCATAGTAAGCAGGGAATGAACTTGACAAGACCTGTTACAGTTTGTCTCCTCTCTCATGGTAGCTTTCTTCTTTCCTTCTTTCGCCATACTCATTTGCTCTTCGGTATGTGTTCCTACGATTGGATTCATTGTTTGGTACTTCTTAGCTCGATCAACTCTTCTCTTATCGAACTCTAATCCCACACCATTCGGATTCTATTACTACCGGACGGGATATTACCGAGGTTACTCATTTGTACTTACTCTTATCTGTGGACAGCCTCACCTTCTGTCCGATTCTCTCGTATTGGACACGTGTTCCTTCTTACTCATCTGATTCCTTCTTATTCTATGAAGTTCTACGCTTACGCGTTCCTTAGTATAAGTAGCCAGCTGCCTGTACTGTAGTACTCATTCTTGTTCTACGCAATTCAGCGTATTCTTGAGTCCTTGAGCAATCGGCTTAAGACCTTAGGACCTCAGAACCTTCGACCTAAGTACCTCTGGTTATTTCAAGGACGTAGCGTCTCTTCATGAGTACCTCCCTTGAGACAACCTGGTTTCGCTGCGACCTACAAGAGTACGTCTCGCGTAACAAGACCATTGGGAGTAATTGGAGATGCCAGTAAGAACGGCAGTGCGAGATTGAATCACGGAGTTGATGTTGAAAGACATAGTTTCAGAATATGAAAATATTCACTACAAAGGTCTGCATGAAAGGGAGATTAGCATTGTTTGATGGAACAGGAGGTAAAAGTGGTAAAGAAATCGGTGATACTGTGGGAGCTCCTAATGGAGCATTGTCATTGTCATCTGAATCTGTTTCTGTTTCTGTAAGGATAGGAAGTGATGATTGGGAAGAAGCGTCTTCATCTCTGGTTTCTTCTTCATCTTCGTGCCTTTGTACATACATATGTGACAACCGGACAATTCCGAAAGAACTCAGGATCAAGTTCTTCAAATCTCTTGAAGCTCGTTTGTTCAAAAAAGTGTTCATTTCTGAACGAACTAAACTGACCATTTGCTAAATGAACTGAGATCCTCAGTGTGTTGTGAGTCACATAGGGCATATATAAATATTTGGTAGTACAAACGGCAAGATGAAGATGAGAGATTATCCAAAATTGAGCCTTAATACAGCATTGAAGAGGATAACCGGGCTTGACGATGCTTGCGTAACGACCTCCTATCCACACTGGTAGGGGCCAGACTGGATGCGGATAGATCCACAGAGCCGCTTGCTTCTGGAGAAGATATAACTTCATCTCCTCAGACTTCTTCTTCTTTGATCCTTCGTTGAGAAGGGAAGCGGCATTGGCGGAGAGCGGGAATGACTTGGTTGAGTCTTTCTTCTGAGCGTTTGACAGCCAGTCTAAGCTCATCTATATCCGCAAGAAGTCATAAGTTCTTCCAGTCATCAAACCAAGGGTTCTTCCTTTTCCACACTTGTCTCCACCTGGCATCTATGATCCGGTTCCAAAATTGCTGCGTCGGCATGTCGACCAGTCCGTGAAGAGGATTGGTGGACTGATGGATGTAAACGTAGTCATAATCACCAGTGACGTTATTAAAACATCGAATGAGATCTCCTTCCAACGGATGGTAGGAAGTAGGATCTATAATAAAATCATTAACGACCTGAGGGTCAATGACTTCATTGGGGTTTTGGCGATAGACGAGTTCGCCGAACTCTCTGGTGAAAATGAAATAGTTGCGACGTAGAACTTCAAAGCCCTGATTGTGAACCAGTATCTGCAAGGTGTCATGATATGATTGGACGGGGAAGGCTAATCCAAGGCCTTCGTAGACCAATGCCAGCAGCTCATTCCAATAAGAGAAACCATCGATGAAAGTGCGAGCGAACCAAGGGAAGGGTTGTCCAGTTTCTGGAATAGTAGTGTCTTTGCCTGTATAGTTTAAAGGAATTGTTACAGGATGGGCAAGATGGTTGGATAAATGGACAAACTCATGAGGATTCCGGAGAGCGAGGCCTAGAAGAGGGACCTTGCTCTGGATCATATAAAGTGGGATCCTCTTCTTCACTTCCAGTTCGCCTGGCTCTGATCCTTGCCATGTCAAGTTGTTCCAACATTGAAATTCAGTGGGATGAGGGACTGTGCGAGGAAAGAGTACATCTCGCATAAGGAAAGGATCGTACTGGAGCAGATCCAGCATTTTGGTGAGCACATCGAACTCCATGCCTGTTGGCAATCCAGTGCCTGCGTCTATAGGTAAGGACGCTGTCGGAGATGAATCACTCGAGTCCATCAACGAGCTCTCTGAAGGATATCTGAGCTGCATCAACTCAATCACCTCTAAAGGAATTGGGCGAATTGGAAGAGGGGCCACAAGGGAAAGTTCTGCCCAACGGATGATGGAGGAGGCCATAGGAGTGAGGAGTATCAATGAAAGTTCGGGTATCGGAAGGATAGATGGATTGTGGAGGAGGTACCCGGATAGATTGTTGGTACTGACGAGGAATGGGAGCTGAAGTAGTTTGCAAAGGAAGAGAAGCCAATGTGGAAGGAGTAGGATTGGGGGAAGGAAATAGATCAGGACAACGATGATTTGTGCAATATGGATGTTTGCAACAATCTCCATAGAGTAGAGGACAGTTGTTGTTATCAAAATTTTGATGACAATGCCAATTGCACCGATGAGGGCTAATGTTGGATCTTTGAACACGAACCTGGGGAGTACTAGGACTGTCCAAATAGTTAAAGTGAACGGTTTGTGTTAGCTTTCCATCATCCATAGTAGAGTATTGGATGAGGAGTAAAAAGAAACCAACAAATAGCACATGACCAATAAAACTTTGGATAAAAGTCGCAAAGTTGGACATATATTCTCCAAGCAGCCATAGAAAACCAAGAGCAAGTATAGCCAACAATGCAAGGCTGTGATAGGGCATCATGACGATGAGCCTAATTGCCTAGGCGGGGCTCATAACCTTTCGAGAGAGCTACTTCTCGAATGGTGCAGAGACAACAGCGTAGTGTGGGAGAACCCAGTGAGAGAGAACACTACTCACTATACTGTTGAGTATACTTGCAAGGCAGTGCTTGTTGTAAGTTATCACGCTTTGGGGTGCGAGAGAACTTGTATTGTAGGGAGTAAGTCCCTAGTATTTATACGTAAAGGATTGTTTATCCTTGTATGTACATAAATGCCATAAAGGGCATGAAACATCCCAAAGAAATGTATAAGTAAGCCATTAGCCATAATGATGTGCTATGGTGTGACTATGATGCAATAAGATGCAATAATGGTGTGATATGATACCATAGGAAGATGAATAATCATGGTATCATTGATAGGATAAGTCAGTCATAATATAGCTGACATAATGAAGAGTGAAAAGGATGTGTGACTCAACAATAATGAGCATGACTCATCACTAGTAGCGTGACTCATCATCGTGACTCATTCTATAGTAAAAGGTGTAATAAGTGAGTCCACATAGTCAAACTTCAACAGCATCAACCTGAAATCGTGCCCCGCTTTCCAGCGTACCGGAACCGGGGCCCAGGGACACTGTTGTCGTCGTTTGATACGCAGCTCAAGGGGTTCGTGGAGGGACAAATCACGTACTTGCGTACGAAGCTACGTGATAGTGTGGTTCGCGGTCAGTTGGAGAGGAAGTTGTGGAAACCTGAACACGCCCCGATGATCTTTGTTTTTGCCACTGGACACCATCTCTCCCTCTCAAAAAAAGAGTACGATTAATTCCAGCTTGATAGTTATAGAATCAGGACTACCGCCAGAAATAAACTCGGTCTAACATTCCCATCTCATCAAATCCATGAAAAGTATCAGTGCTCGACTCGGAGACGTAAAATGCGACGGTATTAACATCACTATCGAAGGGCACAACCGTCGTGGGGACCCGGCGATGAATGGACTACTAGAAGAAAGGATGTGATCGACGATCTTGGTTTTTCGATCGTCGATTATACTTTTGCGCCACGAGGTCCAGGCTCGTACTTTGATGCAGAAAGGATATCTTCAAGCGAGATGGAAGACCTATCGCACATTCCCCGGAATATTCCGTCCGGAATATCGAACAAGCTTGCCGGGGTATCGAATTCCTAGTTCGTGCTTCTGTTTCAGCGAGCGCGCCGACGCCAAAGCCAAAGAATACGTACGGCGATCGTGCCAGCGTCGAGGACACAGATACGGTCGTAGGCGATGATCGTACGCAAACGATCTACATGATGGTCAACGAAAGCAGAACAGAAACGACCCGAGCGAGACTTACGGGCGATGCAAAGAATCGTGCGCTCCTTGAATTCCGTCGCTATCGTATTTTGGATCTTTCCGTCGGTCTCGTAATCCACGGATGCTGCACAGAACGTGAGCAGGTGCACCAAGTCACAAGTGCGTAAAGTGGTACCTGTGGCTTCGTCGAGGATGAGGATCTTCGTCTCATGGACTAGGGCTCGCGCCAGCGATACCAGCGACCGCTGGGCGGCAATCAACAACCGAGAAAGACGAAGGACGGGCGAAACCCTCACCTGGCCAACTGACAGGTTGCTACCTTCACCGTCGATCGGAGTATCGAGGTCGAAGCGACCGCAAACGGCCTGTGCGTCGCCTTGGGTTGTCGTTTGAGGCGAAGGGGGCTGTTGCTCGTCTGTGTTGACGAGGTGCGCCCGCTTAAGCGCGTCCCAGAGGCGGGTATCGTTGTACAAACCGAATGGGTCTAGGTTAGACCTGAGAGTACCAGAGACTGAGAAACCCATTAGCAAAGCGACACGTTCAAAGATTTATATGGCTTCACAAAGGAACTAACACGAAACGCAGAGTCGGTTAATGCTGTATCTCGATCTCACGACGTGAGACTTACAGCGTCTTGTGGAATGATCGCGAGCCCCTGCCTAAGTTGTTTTAGTCCAACTTTCGAGATATCGACACCATCAATCTGAATGCTTCCTGATGAGAGTTCCACAAGTCGATACAGAGCCGTCATTATCGACGATTTCCCGGCTCCAGTTCTGCAAGCATTGTCAACGAGAAAAGTGAGGGTAAGGTGATCGACCAATACCTGCCGACAATACCGATCTTCTCGCCTGATGCGATGTCCATGCTCAGACCGTTAAGCACGGGGGGCAACTCAGGTCGATACTTCATAAAAGCATCTTTCACAACAATTCGTCCTTCAAAGGGCCATGAAGGAGGAGCTGCGCTGTCCTCGACCTCGTGAGGGGCTTCTTGTTCAAGCTCATTAGCGTAATGGACAATTCGTTCCACAGCGTTCATGTCGTTCTCCACCTCTGCAACTTGACGAACCATCCATGCAAAGGACTCGAATGACATATCAGTTCTCTAAAGTCTTTAACATTCTTTGTGTACGCCTACCTGTTGCATCATCAGAATGTATGCCAGAACCACTCCGGTCTGTCCTGACGAGATACTGAAGCGGGTACCAACTGTCAAAATGGCCACTGCGAACGTAAGGGTTGCTCCGAGTAAGTCCAAGCGAATACTGAGCCAGCGCTACTCAGACGAATTAGTGGTCATCCAGTGTATGCTAGCAGTAAGCTTCCTCGCCTGATTTGTAATAGTCAACCAATATGCTCTGGGATTCCAGTCAGAGTCGGTAGTAATTCGTGCTGTGCTCATTGCAACTCACCGATTCTCGACGTCGACAAGTTCGACATTCTCTTTCTTGAATCGATCTGCCTCACCATACGCAGAGATCGTCGTCAATCCAGACAGTGACTCGGAGAAATGAGCGTATAAAGAACTACGCAGGATAGAATCTGACATTGGTTGTCAGTTGGACGAACCAATAATCCAGGGTTTGAATGCATGCATACCGAGCCGCTGTAATCAAATTAATGTTGATGAAAATATAGAAAATCGGGAACATACCTTCAGTTCTCTTGCGCTTGCTCGATAGAAGAACGCGGCATAGAAATAGCAAATCAAGATGAAAAAGATGACCAACAAAAACCAAGGCAAGATGATGGATATAAGAATGGTACCACCGATAATGCTGGATATAGTAGCACTCAGTATGCGCAATGAATCACCAACGAGATTATCAATGGCATCGATATCTGTGGAATAACTTAACAGGGAGGAAAAGAAGATTAGTGAATGTACCTTTGGCAAAGCGATTCATAATGCGACCAAGAGGCTGTCATAGATATAGAGATGAACAATGACAACGAGACACGCAACAACAACACGCTCAACTCACGGTTGTTTCGAAGAAACTCATAGGGGCATGAAGGACATGAATGATCGCTCTCTGAACAGGTCGTTGCATGGGTATCTTTATGCAAACAGACTGCACAAACTCACCTCATGCAGCTTTTGTGATGCATAATAAGTCAGTATTGCAAAGGAAGCCCCCATGAAGAACGTGGTTAGCGACTGCGAGACACCGAGAGCAGCATAGATGCCCATCTGCAAACCCCACCTGAGACACCGCCAGTAGGTGAAGTAAGTAACATACGTAGAAGCTTTGTGGATAATTCCATTTTACTTCCTCCCAGTAAACAAGCCTAGTGATACCGCAATGAAGACCTAAACGAAACAAAGGTAAAGTGCACTCACCAGTAGGATGACATAACGTTCAAGCCTTGCATCATAACAAGAATCAGAAATAGAGTCGGCACAAGGACCATGCCATTTCCAGCAGACAGGTATTCACGGTAAACTTTGAATGGAATGGCGCCGGTATTCCGCTCTTCTTCTTGCATCATAGCTTTTCCCTTGACACCGACATTTTGTTCTTTCTTGTCGTCACGAACCATTTCAATCTTCTCTCCTGTATTCTTGTTACTGTTATCTTGTTGTGAACCAAACTCTTCTATGAACTTGCGAAATGCGCCTTCGCTAGCCATTAGTGCGTCGAAGGTACCACGTTCAGCAATCTTGCCATCGGCTAATGTGTAGATGTAATCGACTTCTGGGAGGAAGTGCAATGCATGGGTCACAAGAATCCGAGTTTTGCCTGTCGTACCACTCTTGAGGACATTGGAAAATACAGCCTTTCCAACATGAGCATCGAGTGCAGAGAGGGGATCCTAGCAACGAACAAGTGTCAAAATCCAAACACTGACAAAGAAGACGAGGACAAACGTCAAGGATCATGATATCTGAGTTACAGTATATTGCCCGACAAATGCCGACTCGTTGCTTCTGACCACCAGAGAGAGAGATACCTCTCTCGCCAACCTCGGTCAGGTCGTAGCTAGGGAGCATGCGCAAGTCTGGTTCCAGACAAGAATCACGGACAGCCTTCCAATATCTTTCCTCCTCGAATGGCCGTCCAAAACAGATATTCTCTCGGATCGTAGCATTCTGGATCAAGGTGTCAGTCCTCCACCATAACAACCTGGATAAATCGTACTTGAATCCAGGCGGTCTGAGCACAGTAAGCAACTGAACCACCGAACTCGACAGTACCAGCAACCCGCCTCATCTCGCCAATGATGCCCTGAAGCAGTGAGGTTTTACCTGCCCCTACCGCGCCAACGATAGCAACGAGCTTTCCACGAGGGATCTCCATGTTAACACCTTTGAGCTTGAAGATATTTGCCTCATCAACGGGTTGCGGCGTTGGTGGTGTCGTGAATTTGGACTTTCCCTTCATCCTGTTGTGCATGCCCCTCCGACCACTAATCGTCTTGGGGTCTGGTTTTGGCGGAGGACTATCCCAAGTAAAGTCTGCGCCATCTATCCTCACTGCAACATCTAAATCGTCGTTAACTACCAGTGTCCCGTCCGACGTTTCGGCCTCGAAAACATCGTCAAGACGCTTGCATGCAGTAACGGCGTCTGCAATGGAGCTGAGTGACACAGCTATATAGTAGTATCAGTAAGTTTGATTCAAAGGAACCACAGGGGTTACGCACGAAGGAACATGAGGGGCAGCCTGATGAGCTGGAACAATGTAAGAGAAGAGAAGACGTTCGCAGCAGACAGCGAATGACCGGTCAGCGAGTAGGTGATGAACGTAAGCACGGCGGCAAACGATGGGAGGGAGACGGCGAATGCGGTTAGGCCCGCCCGAAGGATTAGTAGTGTTCGTATGTACCTGGGAGACGGGATAAGTCAGGATAATAAAGGGGATGGGATGTAGCATACGTCGTTTCGAGCTTGCGATATTCAGCAATTTGCTTCAAAAAGGGTATCTCCCATGAGAAGAACTTGATCACCCTCATGCCGCTCAGCATCTCTTGAAGCAACTTGGAACGCTTGTCGGTCCAGACCATGCTCTTGATCCTGATGGAGAACAGACGTTTCACTACCATTGTGTTTATTGGCATTGCAACGATGAGAAGTGCAAAACCCGCCAGCGCGCTCGGACCGAGGTTGATGAGGAGCAGGATAAGACAGATAGTGAGTTGGATGGGCGCAGTCCAAGACATATGGAAATATCCCATACAGAAGTCGATGCGAGACACATCGGTGGAGATGTGGTTTACCAGCCTGCCATTTGTCATTTGTACGCGGGCGCGAGAAGACAACGAAAGAGCCTGAGAGTAGATCGCAGTAATGAGACCACCGCGCAGGAGGACACCGCAGGCCATACTACGATAGAAGAAATGCTGGGTACACCATGACGCAATGAGCTGTAGACTGAAGAGAGCGAAACAAAGTCCGATGCCTGTTCCAATCGGCGGTATGGGTGTGCCAGTAACATGCCCAGCATACGACTCTGTGACGAAAGTAATGATCGCCTGCCCCGGACCCCAATTGTAAATACCTTGGATATGAGCAGAAAGGGGAACTCATACCTTCACCACGAGAGGGGAGGTAACTTGTGCAGTGTTACCGATGACCTTCAAAATTCCAGCGGACCAAAAGAGCCATTTCACACTGTCATTCATGGCAAGGATGAGACTAGCTTTCCGTTTTCCGTCTTTCTCCCTCCAAGCTTTCTCCCGTTCTACGCGGACACCACGTATTGACCACCACAGAGATTTAATCCCTGGATCAACCTGACCGTTTGCCAATTGCTTGTTGTATATCGCTGCCTCATTGCGCCGGCGTTCAAAGGATGTGAGGATAGCATTCGCAACCCGAGCCGAAGAGTGTTCGTCTCGGAGTTTGTACAAGTCTGACGCTTCGAGAGGGCGAGCATAGCCGAGCGACAGCAGGGGAGTTAGCCAATTAAACCAAAGCCGACTGAAAAAACCCGCTGACACCTCGGGTGTGAGGACTGCGTCATGGATGGAGGCCGGGGGGGGAGGAGGGTCGGGATTCTTGATGGAAATGAACCTAAAATACCGTCAGTTGGACAGTAGATGAAGATGGTGGCAGGACTACGGAACCTGCGGGAAATGGTCGCTCGCTTAGAGAGTTCATCTGACTTTGATCCGTCAAACTTCAAGTTGTGCTCTGAATGAGACATCGATGAGCGACGGAGGAAGAAAGAAAGATGGGTCCCAGTATGTCCCTGACCTCCCCCGACGGCTTACATAGTATGGCGCGTCCCTGACTCCTTCCGGCCCAGCCGTCATTGATTATCATTAGATCCAGGCCGACGAGTTTAGAGGCGTTCTGCTAGTACAGGGTCGCTTTGGGCTGGTGCTGCCAGAAACGAATGGACATCTGTGCAATCCTCGGAGTCAGTGAAGAACGACGGTCTAGCCAGCTGCCAGCCCAGTCACGGTGGACCCGAACCAGCCACAGTAATAAGATTGAGAATTTGTTGTTTCAATATCAGATGTTGCCGCTGGTGAATGCACCCGACAGTGCGGTCGTCCAATGGAGCCAGGAAACATATGGAACGTCTGCCCGTCGTGCGATCTTGGCCCCTCGATTGCCGCCATCATCTTCGGTGAGTGTCCTTTCATTCTTCGTCAATTCCCCTTGACACGCTGGGAACCAATCAAACGGGATGGGTTCAGCATTCAAGCGGCAAGCCAAGTTCGGTTTCCATTTCGAGGAAGCGCTACGATCTAATAGCAGCTTAAACAGGTTCTGCACCCGACCGCCAACTATGTTACCTGTCGCGTCGCGCTCAGAGTCCCATCTCACTACCAAATCGTAGCGGCGCGCGGAGGCGCCCAAGTCCCCGACTCCATCTTGCACATATACACATAAAAATAACCTCGACGAGACACAAAAGGGTGCTAAGATTTGCAGATATAAAAGTAAGCACATTGGCAGAGCATCTATCAAGAAAGCAAGAAAACGATTGATTTATTCCACCATCACTTAGTTTCCCCCCAAGTTCATCTTGCAGGCCACCGAGGCAGCCTGCGAGATGGACTTTCACAAGACCGATACAAGTCTTGCGGCGCAAGTGCGAATTGACAGAGGGGCAATCAGCAGCGATAAGACAGCGAATGCACGATGATATCGAGTCTAGAGTTAACCCGTTCAGAGCACCCACAAGAACGTCAGTCGAGTCTACGAGGGAAAGTCGATCACGAACACAGGTCAGGCGGTAACTGAGATTCGTCGAGGAGACTGGGCACAAGACAAGGAAATTTACAAATAAACCTGACGAAAACTTCAACGACTTGTCGCATTATACGCAGAGCGGACACTTACATGCGAAAGCACACAGGGCGATTCGGATGATTAGATGGAATGAATTGACAAGCCGGTGTCGTTCGGTCCGGATGGTTCTTCAACGTACCTGCGTCGCATGGCCCAGATTGCGTGGAACGACACCGCTTTTCTGCGTTTCGCAAAAGAGAAGGTGCGTCAGCTCGAACGAGATACAATGAGCAAATGACAATTTTTACCAAGTCGGACGGCCGTGCGGCACTACATTCACCATCCGAAAGGAAAACAATGACCGGGTATCTGTACCAATGAGGGTCTGCTGTCAAAAGGGAGTGAACAAAGACACGGCGCTTACCTTTCGGTACTCCAGCTTTGCTCCATGATCGCTTGGGCTCGTTGAATCGCGAGACTGAAGTTGGTGAGGAAGCAGCTGTACAGTTATTTCTTGTGATGCACGTATCCCAAAATTCCCGCGCCGTCTCCGACCGGCGCTCCAGAACGTCGGCGCGGTCGCAAGCGGAGGGGTATCTACGAGCGGGAACCACACCAACGATGTACCGCGGGTGTGTGTGCGCTTCGGGTGCCGCGCATGTGCTTGGGGACATGTGCGAGGCGTGTGCTGGCGCTGGATTCGTTCGTCCACCGCACGCGGTCGTTCAGAAACGCTTCCGGGCTCGACGAAAGGCTCGCCGGAAACGAGACGCACTTGTCGAGACCCAACATGCTTCGCGTCAACCTGAAATCGTGCCCCGCTTTCCAGCGTCACTACCGGAACCGTGGGACACTGTTGTCGTCGTTTGATACGCAGCTCAAGGGGTTCGTGGAGGGACAAATCACGTACTTGCGTACGAAGCTACGTGATAGTGTGGTTCGCGGTCAGGTGGAGGGGGAGTCGTGGAAACCTGAACACGCCCCGATGATCTTTGTTTTCGCTACTAGACACCATCTCTCCCTCTCAAAAAAAAAGAGTACGATTAATTCCAGCTTAATAGTTATAGAATCAGGACTACAGCCAGAAATAAACTCGGTCTAACATTCCCGTCTCATCAAATCCATGAAAAGTATCAGCGCTCGACCCGGGAAGACGTAAAATGAGACAGTATTAAAATCTCTATCGAAGGATGTCGCAACCATCGTCCGGGGACCCGGCGACGAATGGATTACTGGAAGACATTCCAAAGGATGCGATCGATGATCTTGGTTTTTCGATCGTCGATTATACTTTTGGGCCACGAGGTCCAGGCTCGTACATGTGATTACTTTGATGCAGAAAGGATATCTTCAAGCGAGATGGAAGACCTATCGCACATTCCCCGGAATATTCCGTCCGGAATGTCGAACAAGCTTGCCGGGGTATCGAATTCCTAGTTCGTGCTTCTTTCTCAGCGAGCGCGCCGACGCCATAGCCAAAGAATACGTACGGCGATCGTGCCAGCGTCGAGGACACAGATACGGTCGTAGGCGATGATCGTACGCAAACGATCTACGTGATGGTCAACGAAAGCAGAACAGAAACGACCCGAGCGAGACTTACGGGCGATACAAAGAATCGTGCGCTCCTTGAATTCCGTCGCTATCGTATTTTGGATCTTTCCGTCGGTCTCGTAATCCACGGATGCTGCACAGAACGTGAGCAGGTGCACCAAGTCACAAGTGCGTAAAATGGTACCCGTGGCTTCATCGAGGATGAGGAT
>JBBPQL010001004.1:0-13856 GCA_038092515.1 Boletus subparvulus | reverse complement strand
CACCCCCCAATACTTCTCAATCTAGATCTAATGATAATAGCCTTCCATGATATCTTTGAAGACTCTTTTAGCTTCCAGTATCAGATTACCTCACAACAGCTGGTAAAGGAGCTAAAGAACATCTATTCCCAGTTCCATTCAGAACTCCTTGCCACAATTTTTTGTGGTGGGCAAGGGATATCACCAGGTTCCCCCCTCTCATCTCCTCTGAAATTTTCTCAATTGCAAAGGCTCTCCTCAAAAGACTCTTTGTCTCTACCTCTCAACATGCAGAACAATCCATGAACAGTTCTTATTATCTACTGATGGATAAGCAATCTAAGAATATCACAGAATGGTGGTTTCTATGTGATCCTGCAGTTGTTGGTATGTTTTGTTTTATTATTATATATATGTATATGAAAACCTATGAAACATTAGTGACCTTTGATGAATCAGTTGCTTTACTGGATAAAGTAAGTGACTAGGTTCAAGTTGATATAATGAATATAATGTTTTTCAGGCATGTGAAAGTATTGCAGTTACTCATAGGCTGATGCGGGATAGCATTTTTGCCAACAAGGGCCCATTCATTGGTCCTGATAAAAGGCCCAGAATGTCTTTTCAGCTTTTTCAAAAGCTGAAAACTCAAGGGGTCTTTTTCAGTCTCCCTGCTGTCTTTTCCTCTGGAACTAGAAGCAGGCTAGAATTACACAGTCCACTGACTATTCAATCTCTTGCCTTTTGTCATCAAAGCTTTTAGGAAGAGGTAAGCAACATATTTCTATCATAATCAAACATTGTAATTTTTGTTTGTAGCTTCACCTTTTTGCCAACAATTTGATTTATTATGGATTACTTGAATTCTATGGACAACATTAAGCCCTTCTTGTGGGAATCAAGAACTCAGGCATTTTGGATGGTGATCAGCTACCTATGTCTATGGTGGCATTTGTTGTCACTAGAGTAAGTCATCTGTTCATCTCTAAAAATTTACACTAATTTAAATTTCATAGGCACTATTCAACTACTACTATGAGGTGACTGAGGGAAAGGTGCAATTTTCTCAGGACAGCATTTTTCACAGCCTTTATCAGCCAGTCCTGCATCACTTACTGAGCATCCAAGCTTCAGGAGGTGTAGAGTAATGGTCTTTATTTACTGTGTCAGAAGGTCATGTATGCTCTCAAGATTTCTCCTTATGGATGTATCTTTTTGTAGTCACTCAATATGATCAATTTCCTTTTGCATTTGTAATGTCTATTGGTACAATGAGTGTCTCCCCCACTTACCATCACCCCCTTATCCTCTTCCCAATCCACCATTTTCTTTGTAATCTGCTTTATTGTCTTAAGGCTGAGCCTTGTGTTAGTATGTACATAATATAAAATGTATTTGTTATCCCCCTTACCATTCCCCCCTCCCTTACACCATCCCCCTTCCTTACCACTTACCATCCCCCCTCCCTTACCACTTACCATCCCCCCTCCCTTACCACTTACCATCCCCCCTCCCTTACCACTTACCATCCCCCCCTCCCTTACCACTTACCATCCCCCCCTTATCCTCTCCCCAATCCACTCTTTTTCTTTGTAGCCTGCTTTATTGTCCTTAGGGCTGAGCCCTTTGTTAGTATGCAATGATATATTTGCTATTCCCCTTAGCATTCCTCCACCCCCCCTTACCATCCCCGATGTTCTGAAGACAAAAGGGTAATATCATAGTTCAACAACCCACAACCAGTTGTTGGCACCATTGCCGATGGACAAGGTCATCGCTTTCTGACCCTTCTTGACTTGAATAGCCCATGAGCATGCGTGCTTTTGAAAAGGAAACATGGACATAACAGCTTCACTGTCAATGCCTTCTGAACCGGTGACAGATGACAACACACGACCATTCACATTGCGTGCTAAGGTTGAGGAACAATGGTTCGATATTGGGCATCAATGCCTATCGCAGCGTCTTGCTGCCGATGACGACTGCAAACGCAGCCTGGGTGCTGACAAAGCCTCATTTATGCAGGTCCAAGGAGGGCGGACCTAATACAGATGCGATCTTGTTCAGCCCTGCCTTGATTTGTGCATGTGTTCCCTCGGGCGAGTCAGCGGAGAGGATCATGATCTCCTAGAAGAGTGCATGAGTGAAACTCTACAATGGAGCACATGTTAGGTAGGGTTACGACTGACACATTGATTTGGGCGTACATTGGAAGTTATCTGGCACAGGTTGATCAGTCAGGGCCAGATGCAACCAGATAACGACTGTACTCACATGAATGGCACCAAAGTTAACAAACAGTACACACTTTGTCAAGGCTTCTGCCCTCAACTGCAGACCTTCTGCTTCCTCCATCAACCATGATAAAAGGCTGTTCTGGTAAAGATAACAGTGAGGACCTCCATATTGTAAAAGAGAGCTAATAAACAGGCTTTTCTGCCCACTCGTTCCCACACTGCTTCGAGAGTTTTAGTCGTTCTTTGATTATTGGGACAAGATGCTTCAGACCACACATGAGATCTCGGGCAACAGCCAGAAAGAAGCTGGCAGCTAGACTGACAGTTGGTATGAAATTAGTTCCCGAACAGGTAACCAAGATGACTTACGATCTTAGAAACTTAGGGAACAGCCCGATTGCAAACCCTGTCTTGACAATGCCAACGGTGCAATGGATGTTGAGATCGATCCAATCTGGGTTGCGGCCTAGGCTGGAGACAGCAATGGCATGGTGATAGGTTGACAATAACCAATGCTAGCTAGAAGTTTGTGAAGCCATACTAGTTCCTGGGAAGCTTTGCATGCCATGATGTATTCGGCTTCACAAGTGGAGAGAGTAACAAGGGTTTGACAGCAGGAGTTCCAGGAAACCATTCCCAATGTAGAGACTGGTACATCTCTGTAGGCGTATCCTCCATTTCCCCCACATTTCCCAGAGTCCCCTTTCACTCTAATACCCTCTTTGATGCATCTTTGACAAGTCCGAGCCCAGCTGTCTTAGTCCGAAGGTACTCTGGTACTCCAGAGTGTTGGTCTTCTCGGTCTTCTATATTGGAACTATCTGTTTGTCCTTATCTTATCATCGTTCATTCCACTACTTCTCAGTCCCGTCGTCCTTCCTTGCCACATGCCTTCCACAGACTTTGGAGATCTCATCATTGTTCTTCTTTAGGTTTTTTTAACTCTGGACTGATCACATGTAACGGCCGCTATATAAAATGGTCCATTCTGTCTAGACAGATGGTGGCGCCTGTCTGTTCATTTCTGTCATATCCATGATTTTACCTAGTCAACTCCGGTCCTCCAGGACACCTCTGCACCTCTGCACCTCCAAACTCTGAACTTGGTAAATCTCCATTAGTATCCAGTGTACTATCTCCTTTAGTCCCTCTGCATTCGTTCCTCTAATCCTGTACTATGTACATCTGTTCCTCTCACCTCGTAGATTACTCTGACCCAGTGTTTCCACAGCTTGGTACCTTCGTACCTCCAGAGCACTGCTCTGCTTCAGGACTCCATAGTATACTCCAGTAGTATATAATCTGTACTTACTATCCTCATGTACTTCAGTCTGAATATCGACTTAGACAAACTCTTTCTGTCCAACTCTGTCTGTCCCCTCATCCGATCTAGGCTTTGGACTTCGGCATTACCCTCATTGTCGTCTATCTTGAGCTCGTCGACATCACCAACGTCTCCAAGTTGCTCTGATCTGCTCCACTTCTCTGGGATCCAATTAACAGCAAGGGCATAGCACATAAGCTAAGGCCAAGTCCTAACCAACTCCGACCAACTCCGGAGTTTCCGGAGTTCCCGTGAGGAGTTTGCACGACCTTAACAATTTCCAATCGTGTATTTTCATTCCCCTTTTGGGTTCCATGTCACGGCTAGTAGTTTCTGGTCGTAGTTAGAGTCCGAGAATGCTCGGACTATAATATCCATATATGGTATCGAAAATACCAGCTCCCTTTTGGCTCACAATTACTGTCACCGTCACCGTCTTCAACACTGAACGCAGTAAACCGTCTACTGTGTACATATTTACCGTTCTTCTCTTCCATTCCATAGGCCCGAAACTGCTCGGACTATCGGACTAACGCTACGACTCTGAGTTACTGGAACTGGTACCCCCTCACAACGCATAACATCTCTGCGCTGACCTACCTACCTTAGCCGACCTCAAAATCAACCTTTTTTTGCAGAACCATCTTTATTTTCACCGCCCATTTTTAACCATTCTGATTGGTCTGACCCACCTAGTCCGAACACAGCTCCTTCTGACGACCCTGCCTTAATTCAGGAGAACTTACCCGAGTTTTTAACAAACCAAGGGAGCAATAGTGATCAGATTCCTGGAGCATACATATATTCTATGCCTCCTTGAGGAGGATTGGAAAGGATTACACCGTCTATTTCCCCATTTTCCTCACCATTAACCCCCTTGACAAAAACAGAGTCTTCCCCATCATCACCCTCTGAACTCTCATCTTGGTCATCGTCCCCATCCTTATCATACCTCCTTCGACCCTCCGTCAATCATTCCCTTCGCCCAGACTACAGTCCGACCCCTCTACCTGCTTTGCCAACCGACGCCATCCTCTTCAGACTACAGCCCAGCTCATTGCCATCTACTCTGCTTCACCGACAAGCTTGTCCTCCGTGTCTAGTCGCCCTTCCGCAACTACCCGCCGTATTTCCCGCACCACTACCTCCTGCTCCAATGGCCCTTCCTGCACAGATGCCTCTCCGTGGCAGCACTATCGCCCCAAAATTTCATGGAAAGACCCCATCGTTATTACCTAGGTTCCTAGAGGATGTTGATATCCTAGGGACCGCCGCTACCCTTACAGATGCCGAAATGGTTTGGACTTCCATCCGCTATGCCGATTTCGAAGAGTCGGAGGATTGGGAGTTACTTCCTGAAGCCATTGTCATGTCCGCTGACTGGGCTGCTTTTGCCCTCGCCATTAAAGCACTTTATCCAGGATGCGAAGGTGCTAACCACTATTGCCAAGCTGACCTCTAGTACCTCGTCCAAGAGTATAGGGCTAAGCCTATGCGGACTCTTGCCGACTTCGGTGAATACAATAGAAAGGTTATGAAAATCGCACAGTTCCTGATTAACGGTCAGTTCCTCTCCGAACTCAACCGCAACGCCTATTTCCCCAAAGGACTACCTGCCGACCTTGAAACGCAAGTCTGATACGGACTCCTCATTACCAACACCGCACACCACCCATCCAACCCATATCCAATAGTGGACACCACCATGGCAGCCCTGTTTCTCTTATGGGCGCCACGCTCCAACCATTTGCTTCCTCCTCTCCCGCTGCTTACACTCCGGCGCAACCTTATTACCCAGCATGGGCCTCGCCAGCCTACCCCTCAGCTAGTCCGCAACCTCTGGCACCCGTCGCCACCCAGCAGGAGCAATTGGCCTTGCACCGAACTGGTCCACAGCTCTGTGCCTTCTGCGCCGACCCTACTCATTTCATGGGGAGTTGCCCTCATGTAGAAGGATACATCCGGTCTGGTCGGGCCAGTTGCGGCACCGATAACTGCATTCACCTCCCAGATGGTAGGTGGACTTCCCGCATCCCTGGGACTAGTTGTCTCAAAGACTGCCTTGACCGACTTGCCATGGCAGCGGTTCCACCTGCTGTTACCACCGGACTGTTTTCACTGACATACCCCGATACTGACGCCGTCCTAGATATAGAGCCATCGGTCTTCATGACCCCACTCCACCAGACCAATGAAGACACTGACTCCGCCCTCGCACACCCCGACTTCCAACCCTACATCGCACAAGCATTGGCAAACTTCAAGGCCGACAAAGACCGAGGTAAATGACCCCAATTTGATGGTGTTGACATGCCGCCACGAAACCCTCGGCCAGCTACTACAGAGTACAGTGCTTTATAGTCTGGGAATTCCCAGGACTGTCAGATGCTAAGCAAAGTGATGTAAGCGAAAGATGATAAATCAAATATGGGACACTTCAAGTATTTGTGCCTAATGAGTCACCAGTGAGTCTGATAAGACCGACCAGTGCTCAGTGAAAGGATAAAGAAAGATGGTGAAGTCCGCTGTACAGTCTAATAAATACTGCTATATCAGAAAGGAATAAAGTGCAGGAGAGAAGAAGGTGAATGTTTAAACAGAAAGAGTAATTACCAGTCGAAACCAGTATAGTCTGAAATAAGCCGGTGTAGTCCGGTGTCAGTAGCATATAATAGGAAACTCAGAATAGGGGGGGGGGAAACATGATAAGGATGGCTCAGGAGTAGGGGAAAGTCTGGATACCAACCTAGAGACATACCGATCTCTACAACGCCGAGATAGACCGTCCGGTCCTGCATGCTTCTCCGCCAGAATATGGTGGAGCTCAAAGTGGAATAGAAGAATACCAGTGATCCATCTATTGATGGTCACGTTTGGTTGGAGGTCGGGGTTATTGATCATACCCTTAACATATTTGGCATCTAGTTCAACGACTAGGTTAGTGACTCCGAAAATGAAAACATGGACCGAGCGCAAGGCCCGAAATAGTCCATATAGCTCGAGCTTCGCTTGAGAGTATCGGCTCTCGACGCTCGTGAGACTAATGGAACAGAATCGGTTCAGATAGTGTTTGCCATCCTCACCTTCTTGGGATAAAATGAAACCAACTGCGATGAGCAAAGTGTCCACTGCAAGGACTACTTCCCGACTGGACACATAGTCCAGCCGTCGGAGTGCGGGTGATCGGATGATCTCATCCTTCAGATGAGCCATAGCATTGTGCTGGGTGTCTCCCCATTCGAAGGGGACACCCTTGCGGGTAAGGTTAACGAGGGGCCGAGAGATAGCGGCAAAGTCATGGATGAAAATGCGGACTACTCTGCAGGTTCCTAAGAACCCTCAGACTTGCGTTAGAGTCTCGCATTCCGGCCAGTCATGAATCTTCTGCACTTTAAGTTCGTGGGGGATTCGGCCATCGAATGTGCACTTGTGACCAACAATGGTAGCGTCGGGGGCAGCAAGGATGAATTTCTTTGTGGAGACCGTTGTGCTGACATTCTGTAGCCGTTGGAGTATTCTGTGAACAACGGTCAGGTGTTTCCAGATGAAGGTATGGATGCCGCAGTTTTCGGGGACGGTTTGGTAAGTCCCGTCAGGGTTTTGGTGTTGGGTGGTCTCAGTCTTGACGGGGAGGTCGTCGATGAAGGGCATTGTATGGTGGGGGATTTCTTCTTGTAGGATAAAAGCCATATCGGCCTGATAAATCTGAACCACGTTAGTATGACCCATCGGAAGGGTTGTGCACCAATAGGGTCTGAGAGGACTGTTGAACGTGGTCATGTCTCAGGACTCGACATGCAGTGGACGCTGGTCGTAGCCCGCGAACAGATCCATCATTCTGTACACGGCATATCCGCCGAAGGATTCGGCGAGGTGTTTGACGAACGGGGGGACCGATGAGTCCCTAATAGTGACAGCGTTGAGGGGTTGGAGGTCATGAACTAGGCGGAGGGTCTTCCCGTCCTGCTTGAGGACGCAGAACCAGCGAGAGTGGTAAGTGGCGGCGGAGGGTTCGTAGACACTGGAGGCAATTCGATCTTTGATGATTTGGATTACCTGATCCCAGGATGACGGCAGGATCGGTATATTGCGGAGTACCCATGGAGTGTGAGGCACCATCAGGATTTTGATGGGCAGGAAGTAGCAGTCATCGAGTCGGCCTCTCTCGGCCGGTATCCATGCAAAAGCGGTTTTGTGATTGAGGACGATCCATCGGACTAACTTCAGCTCTTCGGGCCAAAGCCAGTTTGCGGGGTCGAGGTTGAGTGCGTCGGAGTGTGCCTGTGTGAATTGAACTCCGGGTATGAATTCCAGAGGGTGAGTAGGTAATGGTACGAGACTGGTGAAAGGATTGTCCGGTAGCCGATGCAGTACTCAGTATTCCTCCTTGAGAGGAGCCAAGACCGGTCGAACTTTCTTTGCAACTGGCTTGTAAGCCAAGGAATGGGTAATGGGGTCAAAGGTATAGGTAGAAGTAAGGGCATCAAGGTGGGATGGTAGCAGAACGGTCTGAGTGGATGACACGAACTGGTAAGAAGGTGACGAGACATAGTCGGAGATCTCGGTCTTAATAGACCGAGCTGGGGGAACGGAGGACAAGAAGTTAAATGAGGATATAAGGGAAGCAAGCGCGCGTGAATCTCCCCAACCTTTCGGTGGCTCATCGAAACCTAAAAACCCACCTCCACAACGGACTGGTGGTTTGTGCACCGTGTGGTAGTTTCCGTTGGCATCTTGGGCATCCTTTGGTCCATGCGTGGGTCGGGATTTTGTATGCTTTGCTGGAGTTTGGGTTGTGGAGAGTGATGAGCTGACTGCCATTGGGGAAGTTGTCGGTCTTTGCGCTTAGTAGACATTGGAAGGGGTGTCTGAGTAGTAGGTCAAAGTTGGTGCAGGGTACCACCTGTACCTGGAGATAGACCTCTCCGGCGCCGAAATCTAGTGCGAGGTTCTCGACAACTCCGATGGTCAATTCGGTGCTAGTGTTAGCGTTCGACATGGTCATGACATGGTCTGATCGGACTGGTAGTCCAAGACCCTCCCATACCCATTTGGGCATGGCAACAATCTCTGAACCGGAGTCCAGGACTGCGTTAATTGTCCTACCGGTGCCGACCACCTTTGCCTCAATGGAGTGCAAGGGGACGCTGTGATGCGCAACTATCAATCCGTCATCGTTTTGGTGAACTCGGTCTCCGAACTCTCGGCTGACGGCGTCAGGGTCGCGACCAAAGAGCTCGTTAACCTGTACAACGTTAGTGGTAACAGGGATGTGTTTGGTGGTAGCTAGCTTGCGGAGATGTTTGCGAAACTCCGGTGCTACCGAGAGAAGGTCCTTGACAGGTATCGGGACCGTAGTCTCCAACACCTTGTCTAATATGCGACGGGGTGCGGTTTCATCTTCGATAGGGCATACATATCTGAATTGCCCGCTCGGCGCAGGAGCGGATGTGTTAGCGGTTTCAAAGTGATTCGGAATGTTACTCTTTGGGAATGATGGTGGTAAGGGTCGAGGTATTGTGGAGGTCGATGCCGGTATCGATGTGTCTAACCTTGAGGATGATGGCATGGGGGTTGTCCGAGATGCTCCAATGGCGGGCGAGACGATCTCCTTGGTGACCGAAGCTGGCTGAGGGTTTCGTGGCGGCATGTGAACACCATCAAATCGGGGTCGTTTACCTTGGTCTTTGTCGGCTTTGAAATTCGCCAATGCTTGAGCGATGTAGGGTTGGAAGTTGGGGTGTGCAAGGGCGGAGTCGGCGTCTTTGTCGGTCTGGTGGAATGGGGTCGTGAAGACCGATGGCTCTATATCTAGGATGTCGTCAGTATCGGGGTATGTCAGTGAAAACAGTCCAGTGGTAACAGCGGGTGGAACCGCTGCTGCGGCGAGTCGGTCAAGGCAGTCTTTGAGACAACTAGTCCCAGGGACGCGGGGAATCCGTCTACCATCTGGGAGGTGAATGCGGTTATCGGTGCCGCGAGTCGCCCGACCAGACCGGATGGTTCCTTCTCATGAGGGCAACTACCCATAAAATGAGTAGGGTCGGCGCAGAAGGCGCAGAGCTGTGGACCGGTTCGGTGCAAAGCCAATTGCTGCTGCTTGATAGTGGGGGCGGCGACAGGTGCCAGAGGTTGTGGACTAGCTGAGGGGTAGGCTGGCAAGGCCCATGCTGGGTAAGAGGGTTGCACCGGAGTGTAAGCAGTGGGAGAGGAGGAAGCAAACGGTTGGAGCGCAGCACCCATTAGGAGAAACAGGGCTGCCACGGCGGTGTCCGCTATCAGATATGGGTTGGATGGGTGGTGCACTGTGTTGGTAATGAGGAGTCGGTATTGGACTTGCGTTTCGAGGTCTGCAGGTAGTCCTTTGGGGAAATAGGCATTGCGGTCGAGTTCAGAGAGGAACCGACCGTTAATCAGGAACTGTGCGATTTTCATAAACTTTCTTTTATATTTGCCGAAGTCGGCAAGAGTCCGCATAGGCTTAGCCCTATACTCTTGGATGAGGTACTGGAGGTCAGCTTGACAATAGCGGTTAGCACCTTCACATCCTGGATAAAGTGCTTTAATGGCGAGGGCGAAAGCGGCCCAGTCGGCGGGTATGACAATGGCTTCAGGAAGTAACTCCCAACCCTCCGACTCTTCGAGGTCAGTGTAGTGGATGGAAGTCCGAACTTTTTCGGCATCTGTAAGGGTAGCAGCGGTTCCTAGGATATCAACATCCTCTAGGAACCTAGGTAATAATGATGGGGTTTTTCCATCAAATTTTGGGGTGCTAGCGCTGCCACAGAGAGGCATCTGTGTGGGAAGGGCCATTGGAGCAGGAGGTAGTGGTGCAGGGAATATGGCGGGTAGTTGTGGAAGGGCGACTAGAGACGGAGGACAAGCTTGTCGGCGAAGCGGAGTAGACGGTGATGAGCTGGGCTGTAGTCCAAAGAGGACAGCGTCAGTCAGCAAAGCAGGTAGAGGTGTCGGACTGTAGTCGGGGCGAAGGGAATGATTGACGGAGGGTTGAAGGAGGTAGGATAAGGATGGGGACGATGACCGAGATGAGGGTTCAGAGGGTGACGATGGGAAAGACTCTGTTTGTGTCAGGGGGGTTAATGGTGAGGAAAACGGGGAAATAGACGGTGTCGTCCTTTCCAATCTTCCTCGAGGAGGCGTAGAATGTATATATGCTCCAGGAATCTGATCGCTATTGCTCCCTTGGTTTGTTAAAAACTCGGGTAAGTTCTCCTGAATTAAGGCAGGGCCGTCGGAAGGAGCTGTGTTCGGACTAGGTGGGTCGGACCAATCGGAGTGGTTAAAAATGGGCAGTGAAGATAAAGATGGTTCTGCAAAAAAAGGTTGATTTTGAGGTCGGCTAAGGTAGGTAGGTCAGCGCGGAGATGTCATGCGTTGTGGGGGGTACCAGTTCCAGTAACTCGGAGTCGTCACCAAGCTGTAGGTGCCGGAATTCATCAAGTAAAATTTCAAGTTCTTGGCACTGAGGGGTGGGTCATAGACGTCTTCTGGAATCCCTTTCTGAGTCCCTCGCAGTGGGCTCCAGTTTTAGAGATCCTTGCCCGGCTGTGATGGTTTCCTAAGGGTATAAAACCTTCCAACAGACTGTAGCAAGTATAGAAATAGTTAGTGGGTACGATTGGTTCGTCCCAAAAGAGACTCCAAAGGAAAGGGAGAAGTCCGGGAGAAGTCCAATCGATGGTACTCAGCATTTAAGAACAAGTCTGAGCGGAATGTGAGCGGTAGTCCCATTGCGAAATGCAATGTGCCTCATCAATAATGATGCCCATCATACGCTTATGGTATGCCGGCATTGCTAGCAGCGAATTGAACTGATTATTCTTGAGTGCCATCTCAGGAGACATGAATATCACTTGATAACTCATATCCTTCAATTCCTATACCTGGCTTCAGTGGATTGGTACGATTAAATGATAGGTTCGTACCTCATAGAGTTTGTTGTCAAATGTCTCATGATTGACAACTGCAGCCTTCAGGCCTGCTTGTCGAAAGCAGCGTGCCTATAGCATCGGTGAGCAGCAGTTATACAATAAACAAGCCCAAGGTATGTACCTGGTCCTCCTCAAGGGCATTTAATGGTGATATTACTATAGTGACCTTGTCAGGATGCAGGAGCGAGGGGATCGTGAATGGGAGGGTCTTTCCAAAGCCTGTCCCTGCAAGAATAATGCAGTCTATGCTGAGAATTAAGGCCTCTGCACAGTCTAATTGCCATGGATATGGTTTACGACCCGTTCGTGCCTTGCAAATTGCAGAGAGAGCATGTTGAGTGGTCTTGGAGCAGTATCTTGGTGTTTTGGTTTGTCGGGACGAAAGGTATGCATATGACTTTTCATGATATGGTGTAGGAGGTATTAAAGGATGGAACATGGTCCATCAGGTATTAGATATCATATGATAGAACCATCCAGCAGCTCGTCGAGAGGATTGACAGTAGTGAGGACACTTGACTTAGGTGAAGAAATTTACCGCCTGGGCCATTGAGTTGTCACGTGACCCACCTCCACCTGCCATTTTGGGTCGGGGTTCCTCACCGCCACACTGAATCTCAGGGCGCGCGCTGTCCAACGTGCAGTGAGAGAAGGTCGACAATGATGGCGACAATTAAATGGCGGTACGGTACGGCAGCAGAAACTATGGACAGTCCGTGACATAATGTACGAGTATGGGGTGAATTTATTTTACTTTGAACCCGAACAGCTTGACAGTGGGACTCAAGTCACTCAGAACTTGAAGGACTGAGGTGGTCCTGGGAATGGGGTCGCAGATGTTGACAGTGTCGACAGCAAGGGCGAGTGGCTGCTGTGGGACAGCTGACGAAGGACGGCAGAGGCGGTTCGAGCCTTTGGCGGCTTCTGGCGGCAGGGAATCGTCTGGCCACACTGCCGCATCACGTCCTTGATCGCGCGAAGAAGGGCAGTGTGTCCCTCGGCGGCCTGTGGGTAGGCAGCCAAGAAACACGACTCGTTGGAGTTGTAACTGTAAATGGATGTGACTCATCAGTGACCACCACGAATGGCCAGCAGGTGTCGGACTCAGACTGGGACACTCACTGGGTGATGAACTCTTGTGCGATGAGGCCCCGGTCATGGTGCTTCATGGCGAAAAGCGACTTGTTCACCCCCTGGTACCACTCTGGTGGCCAGTCCTTCAGTGGCACCACCAACCCGCACTTCAGATCGCCCTTGATCCATTGCTTGACGACCTCCCGCCAGGAATCCCGGTGGTGTTGTCGAGTGCCATCTTCATTCAAGATGGATATGTTGGGGATCATGAGACCCTCAGTCGGTAGAGGGTGGGAGACCTTGCGAGAACGCCAGTTGTGCTGCAATCCACTAGCAGGCAGCCTGAGAGAGCCCTGGTTCACAACGACCTGGGATGTTGTTGAAGGTAAGCATGAGTCAGACCAAGTGGGAGAGGGTAGGAGACATACTGATAGTGAGGTGAGTGGGGCTATTCCCCGTTCTGCTCCTTGTGCAATCATCGGAGTGGGTGCCAGTGAGAGTGGCGAGTTCATGTCAGAATTGAGAGCAAGGAGATTGAGCGGTAATGACACAGTGGCAGGGCATGTGCCACCAGATTTACTGGTCACCACGATGATGTTGGTTATCTGCTGGACAGCCTTCAAGGTCGGTGCTGATGTTTGCTTGCAGGATCTGGACGTCCTCAGTTGTCGCGGGCTTGACGAGCGCATGCTTGCCGAGCAGTGAGACACTGGCCTCTCGTTGGATGGGACACAGTGCATAACTGTGGTCTGTCTCATATGCATGGAGCTTATCCAGCAGGTACCGAATCATTGTGTCCCGCTATTGCAACAATCAGCAACTGCGGCAGCTTTCACATGACGGGAAAACCTCTCACTTGCTTGTTCTCAGCCCATCCGCCCCACCAATGCACCTTCGCCAGGGTGAAATGTTGCCCGACAGGTGCAAACATGTATCGGTACTGGGCCCCACCCCACCAGTACATGTGCATCGTAAAGTTTCCACTGTTTGACACTGTTATTTTTGTGCCTGATACAGCTTTGTCTATCCAGTTCTGCACTGTGTTGTGGGACAGTGGTTCATGCGGCTGGATTACACCAGCTGCCCCCATCATGGGAAATATGTAGTCATCTGAGTCCAATGGGCGACGATAATGGACAAGCTCGACGAATGAGATCCAGAGTGTCAACCAGTAGAAGCAGTCACATGATGTCAGATCAGGCTGCGGGTACATCTTGTACCGATTACCTAGACCCGGAGTCAGCAAGTGCATCATGGGATCGATGAGCAACTTGAACGAGACTGACTGAC
>JBBPQL010001003.1:0-13866 GCA_038092515.1 Boletus subparvulus | reverse complement strand
CATAGATTACTATCTGTTACTGCGCTGACCTCTCAAGGTTTCAGTTGCAAAATTACAGATAAAACCAAGATTTGGGACAAGCAAGGAAAGTTGGTAATACAGGCCTCTGCCTTATTATCTTCCACTCTGCTTCACTGGTTTCGGTCCAAACTGATCATTCCAGAAGGAGCTGTTACTCCTTGCAGGAAGGTAATTCCTATCATCTGTGGCATTTATGCCTTGGGCACACTTCCAAGAACGCTTTACACCATGCCCACAAACACTTGAAGGATGTTCCTACCCTCCAAGAACCCGCATCTGATGGACCTTGTGAAGGTTGCCAATTAGGCAAAGCTCATGAACAAGCTTTCCCTGCTTCTTTGAAGTGCTCAGATCGCGTTTTGGGACTCATTCACACAGATCTTTGCGAGTTTCCGATACAATCTCATTCACACGCTCAGTGGATGATTACCTTCATTGATGATGCTTCGGGCTTCACTGCCCTTCATTTTCTGTGATCTAAAGCAGATGCTGTCACAGCTCTCCAGGATTTGGTTTCTTGGGCTGAGGCTCAAACAGGCTATTGCCTATGCTCTATATGTTCGGACCGAGGTGGAGAGTATATCAATCAATCTCTAAAGACATTCCTATTGTCTAGAGGTATTGAGCATCAAACTTCAGTACCTCGTACTCCACAACAAAACAGTCGAGCTGAGCGCTTTAATAGAACCATTCTGGAGAAGTCTGAAGCAATGTGCCAGCACGCTTGTTTGCCACCTTCTTTCTGGCAAGATGCTGTAGAAACCGTGTTACACATTTATAACAGACAGCCAATGCATCGTCTTGATTGGTCCACTCCCATATCCAAATGGAATGGTGATGTTCCAGATGTATCGTACTTCAAAGTCTTTGGGTCCTTGGCTTACGTTCTTATCCCTAAAGAGGATAGACAGAACAAACTCTCTGCGAAAGCAGAAGAAGCCATTTTTATTGGTTATGAAAAAGGAACCAAAGGATACAAGTTTTGGTCTCCCAAGCGTCGAAGAGTCGTAATCTCTTCCACTGCCACCTTTGACGAATTCACCTTTCATTTTTGTGCCAAAAAGACAGATGACAAACCACCCTCATTGTCTATTCCACTCGACAGTGATAACATCCAGGAGTCTGATAAACCAGACGAACCTAAATCATCGGAAGACGTTCTGACTACTCATTATTATCAATTCCAACCTATGGAAGATCAACACCCCAATCCACAGATCCCTCCAGAAGAAGGTGATGATGATCAACAGCCATCACGACCTTCGTCTCCGAATGCACCTCCTCCTTATCGATCATCTTCCATTCCTACAACATCTCATGACACAGAAGAACTTAGATGCGGAACAAGAATTCGAAATCCCTGCTTTCTTCCTGATAATACTTATGGCAATCGACCTCCTGTCGAAATTGAATGAGATTTAGAAGCACAAGAATCTCCTCGCCCTATGAATGAAGATGATGATCTAGGAACACTTTATAGTGCAAATTTCTGGAGAAAGATTATTGCTTCCGCTGCTCCAGTTATCAATATTCTGCAGCAATATCAGGATATCCTCAAATTACCTTATACTGAGCAAGAGCTATGGAGAAAAGCAATGAATGATGAAATAAAGTCGCTTAGTGAGCGCAAAGTATGGGATCTGGTTGCACTTTTACCTGGACGAATACCCGTCAAGGGAGATGGGTTTATGCTGTCAAAAGCAATGGCAGAAAGAAAGCCCGCTTTGTTGCAAAAGGTTTTACACAGATATTCGGGATAGACTTTGAAGAAACCTTTTCACCGGTCACAAGATTTGAAACTGTTCGACTCCTACTTTCAATTGCAGCGCTAGAAGATTGGGACATTGAAGCGCTAGATGTCAAAATGGCATTTTTATTTGGAGAGCTAGATGAAGAAATCTATATGGAACAACTGGAATGTTTCGTGAAGAAGGGTCAAGAGAAGAAAGTTTGTCGCTTACTCAAGGCCATTTACGGATTAAAACAAGCCACTTTACAATGGAACAAGGCCTTACATAATTCCCTGCTCAAGATGGGATTCACTCGCACCTTTGCTGATCCTGGCGTTTACATTCACTTCCATAACCAGGATCTTATCATTCTAGTCATCTATGTTGACGATGCACTTTTTATGGGTTCAAATCGCTCCTACCTCAAACTCAAGAAACAAGAGTTCATGAAGAAATGGGAAAGTTGTGATCTAGAAGTGGTGAAAGAGTATCTAGGCATGCGGATTACCAGGGATCAAATCAAGAAGACTCTCAAGCTTGATCAAATATCCTATGCTGACAAAGTCATAAAGCGTTTCAAGCTTAACAATGCCAAGATTGCTTGCACCCCTCTGCCTTCTGGATATAATCCATTGCCCAACACGACTCAATCTACTCCTCATCTTTGTGGTCGCTATCAATCCGTAATTGGATCACTCCTTTATATTATGCTTGGAACACGTCCAGATATAGCACAAGCAGTTATCAAGATGTCGCAATTCTCTTCTAATCCATCTGAAGAACATCTGCAGAAGGCACTCTATATTGTGCGGTATCTAGCTGGTACCAAAAATCTCTGCATCAAATACGATGGAGCCAGTAAAGCTGGCTTTGTGGTGTACTCTGATACTGATTGGGCTGGTGATCACGAAACTCGTAGATCAACCTCTGGCTATGCCATCTTCTTAGGTGATGGTATCATTTCATGGCTATCTAGGCAACAACGCAAGATTACGCTATCTTCCACCGAAGCAGAATATGTTGGTATGACAGAAGTGGCTAAACAAATCTCATGGATTCGGAATCTTCTATCCGAACTGAAGTTTAAACTTCCCACAGTTCTACTCTATGTCGATAACCAAGGAGCTATATTTCTCGCTTCTAATCCAGCTCAAGAAGGATGCACCAAACATATTGAGATTCCGGAACACTATATCCGTGAATGCGTCCATGATGGGAAAATTAAGTTATACTATATTCCCACCAACGAACAGGTTGCAGATACCTTTACCAAGAATCTGACCTGGCAACGTTTTGAAGCTAATCAGAAGATGCTGCAACTCATTGCCTATTCCATGACACAATGAATAGCGAGGTGGAGTGTTGAAGTTTGACCATATTGACTCACTTATTACACATTCTACTATAGAATGAGTCACTGATGAGTCATGCTAGTTAAGTGATGAGTCACGCTCATTATTGTTGAGTCACATATTCTTTCACTCTTCATTATGTCAGCATTATTATACCTGACTAATCCCATTAGTGATACCATGATTATTCATCTTCCACTGGTATCATATTACACCATTATTGCATCTTATTGCATCATAGTCACACCATAGCACATCATTATGGCTAATGGCTTACTTATACATTTCTTTGGGACATTCCATGCTCCTTATAGCATTTACACACATACAAGGATAAACAATCCTTTATGTATAAATACCAGGGACTTACTCCCTCAAATCACAAGTTCTCTTGCACCCCAAAGTGTGATAACTTACAACAAGCACTGGCTTGCAAGTATACTCAACAGTATAGTGAGTAGTGTTCTCTCTCACTGGGTTCTCCCACACTATGCTGTTGTCTCTGCACCGTTCGAGAAGTAGCTCTCTCGAAAGATACACGGTGTCCCTACCAGGTCAACATCAAGTTTGCCTATGCAGACAAAGGTTCACAGAGACGCCCTTGCCACAATGTTCCCATCACCTGTCAGTTGTGTCCGTTGCCGCCGCGTGCTCGTGAGACTGATTGGCGAGAGGGAATCTGGCAATACAACATGGAACAACATCTCAACTTTTTCCATCCAGAATACTCTCACCCGGGCAAGCTTTTGGGCCTTCCACTGCCCCAGACGTAGCTAACACTATTCTTTTAATCCCCCTTCAGGAGACAAAGCTAGGGGCCCCCCTCGCCCAGAGTTCACCCATGTCACTACCGACAATGCTTCTGGTGGGGAGAAGCACAAGCGTGCCAATGGAAAAATGGTTGCTACGGCCGCCGCTTCAGGAGGTAAACACACTCGCATGAACAAGTAGTTTTTTTTCTTTTTCTCTTTCGCTGCTTTGTCTTTGCATTGCACAGTACTCATGCTTTGTATCACTCCAAAATGTTATGGTTATGCTCATGTCTTCACATCATGTTACTTGCTCCTTTCGCTGTTACAGTTGTCGATTTCTCGCCGTCTACTGCTATGAATGATACAATGTTCTCGTAGCTTGCCACTGGCATGCGGTGTCTGGAGGCTCACCCTGGATCAAATTGTGCCTTTTATAGGCCTTCCTTAAATGATATTGATGTGACAAAAACTACGATATATGGTTGAATGTCACATGTGATGGTGGTGGAGTCTTTCCCCTGAATTAGCTGACATCCCGACAGTGGCGTCTAAAGAGATGCCAGAGACTGAAACCACCAGTGACACCCCCTCTCAAGAAAATTTAGCTGACGAAACAAATCTAAGCGACTTCATGCCCAGAGCGTACACCATCACCCTCACCATCAGATTCTACCTCCCCATCGCTCTCCTACCTTCTTGACCCCTCTGGTCCATCATTTCAGACTAACTCGGGCTCACAAGAAAACCCTTTGGCCCTAGCTCAACTGCTGTTGGCTGCTGCCCTTCATCTTGGACCAACGTCCACACCATCTAATATTATTATTCCTCCAATTATGCCTCCTCCTGCACAACCTACTAACACTCAGAATCTTCCTGTCCAAAATCGTCCTATGGCTAACCCCGCCCCTCAGATACCCTCCGCGGTACCCAGAATGCTCCGAAGTTTGATGGAAAGACCCCGGCCTTACTGCCATGCTTCCTCGAGGATATCGACATACTTGGCACAGCGGCCAGTATCACGGACTTAGAGAAGATCCGTGCCGCTATCAGGTATGCTGACCTCGAAGAAGCGGAAGGTTGGGAGCTCCTAGATGAGGTTACCGCTAACCCACCGGACTGGGCGAACTTCACTCGGGCAGTCAAGAAGTTGCACCCCAGTTGCGAAGGCGCCAACCGATACTGTCAGACCGATATCCAATATTTGGTCCAGGAGTTTCGGGCCAAACCGATGCGTACTTTAGAAGACCTCGGGGAATATCAGCACAAGTTTCTGAAGATCGCCCAGATCCTCATCAACAGTCGTAAACTCTCAGACTTAGACCAAGACGCATTGTTCCTATCTGGTCTGCCAGCCAACCTTGAGACTCAAGTCCACCAACGCCTGCTCATCAATAAATCCACCCACCATCCTTCCGACCCTTATCCTATCGCCGACATCATTGAGGCTACTCAATTCCTCCTTACTGGTTCTGCCCTTTGTCCTCTTATAGCTGCACCAGCTGCCGGCACGCCTACCGCCCAGCCATACTACCTGGCATGGGCAGCACCAGTTCCCACCCCGGTTGCTCCGCGAACTGCTACACCTACCACTGCTTCGGCCGTCAAGCAAGAGCAGATTAACCTCCAACATACCACCCGTCGGGACTGCACATTCTGCTCTGATCCCTCCCATTTTATGGGGAGTTGCCCCCTTGTAGAAGGCTATATCCAGGCTGGGAAGGCCAGCCAAGGTACTGATGGTCGTCTGTACCTTCTGGACGGTCGATGCATTCCACGCGTTCAGGGCACTCATTGCCTCCGCGAATGCTTAGACCAGCTACCTGCCTTGGCGCCAGCACCCCCTTCTTCTGTTGTCACTTCTGGCATATTCTCAGTCGCCAACTCAACTACCAACGCCATTTTAGACATCGAACCTTTGGTCTTCATGGCTCCTGTTGATCAGGATTCGGATGAAGAGTCGGACCCTGCTTTGGCTGATCCAGATTTTCAGGTGTACATCGCCAACGCTTGGGCCGCTTTCCAGGCCGATAGGAAGGACAAAGGGAAGCAAGTCTGATTCAATGGCGTTGAGATGCTGGCTCGAAAGACCAGTTGTCCAGGTCCTCGGGCTGCGTCGGTGGCCGAGGAAGTCGTCTCACTGGCGATCGAGGTCATGCGGTCTAAGTCGGCAACTCCTCCAAAAGTCCCTGCTCCAGTAGCAAACAGACCCCTCTCTTCAACATCACCATCTACCTCTAATCCGTTCTGAACTGATTCCGCTAACACCTCCTCCTCCTTCAACCCCCAAGGACAATTTAGATATTCATTCCCTCTTGAAGATGAGACCGCTCCGAAGCGCCTCTTAGATTGAGTTCTTGCAACCACTGTGCCGGTTTGGCTCCCGAAGTCTGCAAGCAACTCAAGGACTTATCAATGGCAAAGCATATCCCTGTCTCCACTAACACTGTACAGGCCAATGAGCTCGCTGGATGTGACCCCAGTGAGGTAGACCAGGCCTTCAGTGATCGCATGCACCAAAGTGATGACGGACTAATCGTGGCGCACCACTCAGTGCCACTTCAGTCTCTTGAAGCAAAGATTGTCGGAACCGGTCGGTCTATCCTCGGAGTCCTTGACTCAGGCTCTGAGATAGTTGCCATGCCCAAGTGGGTGTGGGAAGACCTCGGTCTACCAGTTCGGTCCGACCATGTAATGACAATGTCTAACGCCAACACCAGTACCGAGTCTACCCTTGGCGTTGTTGAAAATCTCTGCCTGGACTTCGGTGCCGGCGATATTTGCTTACAGGTGCAGGTAGTCCTGAGAGCTAATTTTGACTTATTGCTCGGACGACCCTTCCATTGTTTACTCAGCACTTCTACTGAAGACTTTCTGGATGGCTCTCAGATATCACACTTTGTGACCCCAACTTGGGAAAGGCATACAAGTTACCCACTCAAGCTTGGACCGAAGGATGTCTGCGTTGCCGGCATGGACTATTCTGTTCTAGCCACCAGTCTGTTGTTGAAATGGGTTTTTAGACATCGATGATCCACCGAAAGGTCGGGGAGAGCCCCATTTGAACTATTCTCCCACCTCGCCCAATGGCTGTGGCCCAAAGAGGTCAAGCTAGTCCAGTGGATGGTTCTCAATCATGAGATCGCTTTTGCATGGACCACTACTGAACGTGGCCGATTAGACGATCAGTATTTTCCACCGGTCAAGATACCTACCGTTCCCCATACACCATGGATACTCCAAAACATTCCTATCCTGCCTTTGTCCTGGGATCAAGCCATACAGATTATCAAAGACCGTATCGCCTATGGTGTGTACAAACTGTCCACCGCAGCATACCGGTTTCGCTGGTTCTGCATGCTCAAACAGGACGGTAAGACGCTTCGGCTTGTGCATGACCTTCAGCCCCTCAACGCTGTCACCATCTGGGATTCTTCAGTCCCTCCCTTCGTAGAGCACCTAGCCGAGTCGTTCGGCAGGTACGCAGTCTACAGCATGATGGACTTATTTGCCGGATATGACCAACATCCATTACACATGGACTCCTGGGATATGACTACGTTTAATAGTCCACTTGGACCACATTGTCTTACCACTCTACTGATGGGACATACTAACGCTGTCCAGATCTACCAGGCCGATATGGCATTCATTCTCCAGGACAATATACCACGCCACACCATGCCGTTCATCGATGACTTGCTGGTGAAGTCTGAGACATCCTGGTACCAAAGACTGGACGGCTCATACAAGACGATACCGGAGAACTCGGGCATCAGGTTATTTATCTGGAAACATCTCACCGTTGTCCACAGAATCCTCCAACACCTCCAAAACATTAACGCAACTGTTTCGGCTAAGAAATTTGTCCTTGCCACTCCGGACGCCACCATTGTCGGTCACAAGTGCACCTCCGAAGGTCGGGTTCCACATGAGGCTAAAATCCAGAAGATCAGGGATTGGCCGGAATGCAAGAATCTTATGCAAGTTTGTGGGTTCTTAGGGACCTGTGGTGTGCTTCGGATTTTTATTCGAAATTTCGCTGCTATTGCTAGACCACTAGTCGGACTGATGTGAAAGGGAATCCCCTTTGAGTGGGGTGATGCCCAGCGCACTGCAATGATTCGTCTGAAGGATGAAATCATTCAGTCCCCAGCGCTCCAGCGCTTGGACTACGAGTCCGGCCGAGAGGTTGTGCTCGCTGTAGACACCTCGGTCATCACAGTCGGCTTCATTCTCTCACAGGAATGGGAGGATGGCAAGCGCTATCCAAACTGCTTTGGCTCTATCAGCCTCATGAGCATAGAAAGCCGGTATTCCCAGGCTAAGCTCGAGCTGTATGGACTGTTCCGCTCTCTCTGAGCAGTCTGGGTATTCATCTTTGGAGTCACTAACCTTGTTGTAGAAATGGACGCCAAATACGTCAAAGGCATGATTAACAACCCTGATCTGCAGCCGAACACGACCATCGGTGGATCGCTGGTATACTATTATTTCATTTCGAACTTCATCCCATTTCTGCAGACCAACACACCGGTCCTGATGGACTGTCGCATCAGCCACCCTCGGATGACAATCCTCCCGATACGGATGATTTTGAGGATTGGTTGGACAATTCTTACTCCTTTTGCATTACCTTACTCAATGATCGGTTATTGCCTTCCTCTACCACGCCATGCTCTGCACATTTGGGGTTTCGTTTCCCTTGCCTACCGCCCTCCGTCCCCTCAGCGTCGGGTCACTTCCTCCTTTTGCCCATTCCCTGCCGATCTTTGTGCAGTCATATTCTTTTGTACTTCACTCCTCCACTTCTGAGCCCGTCACCAAGCTGGACTCTCCCACTATACCTCAGTCTACCAAGGCCATCACTAGAGAGGCCCGGATTCGCTTGATCTGAGGCTTTTTCAAGAATCATGCTCAACCGGCTGACCTTTCTGACACAGAGTTTCACTCATTCGTCAACTCAGCGATGAAATTCTTTCTCCTCCACAGCAGCCTATGGCACTGAGAACCATACGGTCACCACCAGTTGGTAGTACCCGAACACTGGTGTTTCAGACTAATCAAGGAGGCTCACGATGACCTCAGGCACAAAGGTGTCTTTACAGTCTGGATGCGGCTTCTACTCCACTTCTGGTGGCCAATGCTGGTCGAAGATGTCAAGTGGTTCGTCCGGACCTGCCATGAGTGCCAAATTCGCCAGACTCGTCGATTACATATTCCTCCTACTGTGCCAGTTATCATGGCTTGTTTCGCAAGGTCCACCTAGACATGATGGTGATGCCTCGGTCTGCTGGTTATTGGTATATTGTTCAAGCTCGCTGTGTGTTGACCGCTTACCCCGAGTGGCAGATGTTGTGTTCCGAGAATGCCTCCACCCTCCCTTCCTTTATTTTTGAAGATATTCTCTGTTGTTGGGGCGGTTTGGCCGAGATTGTCACTGACAATGGCCCAGCCTTTGTTCAGGCTCTCAATGTCCTCGCCGACCGATACAATATTCGGCATATACGCATCTCCCCCTATAACTCCCAGGCTAATGGTGTGGTTGAGCGGCGTCACCTTGATGTCCGGGAGGCCATCACCAAAAGCACCCCGGGGGGGGGAGTTCCGCTGGCATACTGCCACTCACTCGGTCTTTTGGGCCGAGCGCGTGACTGTGCTTCGGTCTACCAGTTTGTCTCCATACTTTATGGTTCATGGCATTGAGCCATTATTCCCTTTTGATCTCGCCGAAGCAACATTTCTTGTTCCTCCTCCAGATACCGAACCCCTCTCCTCATCTGGACTGATTGCTTGGAGAGCCCAACAGCTCCAAAAGCGTCAGGAGGACCTGGAGTCAATCCGTGAATGTGTCCTAAAGGCTCAGTTCAAGTCTGTCAAGCACTTTGAGGCCGCTTTCAAGAACTGGTCAAGGACTTTGACTTTCGAGCAGGCAGCCCGGTCTTAGTCCAAAATACCCGAATCGAGAAGGAGCTTAACCGAAAGACGAAGCCTCGGTACTTAGGTCCTGTGGTGGTCCTTTGCCGGACTACCAGCAGGTCATACCTACTGGCAGAGTTGGACGGAGCGGTATCCAGATTGCGCTACACTGCCTTTCAGCTTATCCCCTACTATTCTCGCCTTTCATCTGTTATTCGTATCACTGAGCTCACAGATACGGATGATGAAAACCTGGATAAGCTGGCAGGAGAAGATGTGGAAGAGCCCGACAAAGAAGACCGAGACTCTTATGAGTCAGACTAGTCCAGGCACACGTCACCGAAGACCGACGCTCATAATTTTTCCTCATACTATAATCTCTGTTCCACCCCGGGATTAGACCAGTGACTCTCATCTACCTCTTATATCTCCCTCTAAAAACTATTACCACAGACAGTCTGCGCCCCTTCTACTATATACCGAAAGCCAGACATCAAAGGATCTTGTTTCTCCCTCTCATCTCCTACTCCATATGTCTCTCTGAAAACCCATACCGAACACCTTCCCTTTCTAACGCATGATGGGACACATGCCTGTTTATACCTCATAGACCGAACATACCAAACCCCGACACTTAGACTGAATGAAGACCGGTAGGCGTAGAAGTGGAAAGCAGACCAAAGAACACAAGACGGGCGGTACCCCACACACCGGACGTTGATTTTGTTTAACCTTGCTCATTCGACTCCCATTTTATGATGTTTCATCCCTTATTCCTTGTTTTTCTCTCTTTTTCTTTTTCACACCGATATACCGAAACCCGATTCATTTGAAGTGTACATTACATTTTTTGACACGGACTAGTGGAGGATGGAGGGGAGGAAACTGTCTACAGGTCCATGTCCTCGAGGGACTCTACTATCTCACTCACCTCCGACATAACCACCGCATGCTCGACCTCCAGCTCCTTCACCTTCGCCCAGATCTGGAAGAGCCGGGAGTGGAGGTGGTTGAGACGGCGCGCCAGCGTCTCCCAGGTTTTCCTCGCCTCTGACTTGCCGCCGGTCTTCTTTGGCACTGCGTGCGCCTTCCCCTTCGATTGGGCCGGGGTTATCTCCCCCTCATCCTCGCTCTCCTCATCAACCTCGATGGGCAAGGCAGCCCATTTGCTGGGGCCGGCCTTGGCCTTGGCCAAACCATCCTCCTGCCTGTTGAACCAGTGAGTTGGGGATGGGAAGACCAAGACAGCTGACTTCCTTTTCATCATCTCAACAATGCCTGCCACCGCCCGAGCTCCCTGCTGCTTCGGTGGGCTTCCTCTGCCCGTGCTGCCCTGCACCAAGCTGCAGCGCAGCTTGGCCAACTTGCATCGGGTGCAAGCCGCGCCGGTCCCATACGTGCACTCGGCTGCAACCCCTGCCTTCTTGCAGGCATTGCACGTGCCTTCGGTGCCGACCATTCGAACCGCCGGCGCTGAGACCTTCTGCTTGACGGTGGCGGACTCGGCTGCCATGCCCTCCTCATCCTGTTCCCGAACCCTCTGGAAGTCCATTAGCCCGGTTTGACGGGCCGAGGAAGTCACTACTCACCTTCCGTGCCAATGAGGCGACTGACACCACCTCGGACGACGACCCCCCCCTCATCTCAACAGCGGGTACCACCGCCTGCTCCACCTGCTCCACCTCCATCGCCAACGCTTGGGATGCCAGCCTCATCGCGGTTCTCCCCACCCACTCGGCCTGCGCACACTCGGACTCCATGACCACGACCGCAAATTGGTTGTCGATGTTGGTGTCGATGCTGAGCTTGTCAGCCTCACAATGGTGTCTCTCCCATGCGTCCTACCTGCACTTTGTATCAGCTACCGCTATTGTTGAATACGAGGGGCTAACCATTGCTTTACCGAAAGCCTCCACCCAGATCTCCTGGTCTTCGGCCAGTTTGTCCTTATCGTCGGGTACCGACCTTGTGAGTCCATCGAGCTGCTCAGTGGCTTGACGGAAGCTGCGCCGAGCATTGTGGCACAGGAGGGAGCCGGCGTCGGTCATGGCACGGAATTTGTCAAGGTGGGACTGGAATTGCAACATGATGGTAAGAGGGTGAGAAGTGAGGAAGAAAAAGGTGACGCGCATCGGACTATATACCTGGTCACATGCTTTCAGACTCCGCATTGTTCTCTTCTCGGCACGGATCCTTTTCTGACTGGGGACAGTCAGAAGCCAAGTCCCCCGTGGATGTAGAGACTCATATGTCTCTGTGCTTATATGTATTCCACCCCTTTTACCTTTCACCCGACTGCCTTACTGTTATCCATTCGCTCTGAACTCCTTTCTAGTTGCTAAGACTGGCCTCGGTTTATACCGGACCATGCCAAGTGCGTCTGGACTATTCAGTTTATATTTTTAGTACGTTATGGCTTCACTTTCTATCGGTACCATCGGCCCCTGGTCGGTCTCTCTGGTGCCGAAAGCACCCGGTTAGACATCGGTCTTGGGCCCAGTACCTGACCCCTTTTACTTGTTCCCTTTGGACTTGACAGCTATCTTGAGTTTGACAGTCTCGGGTATATCCAGACTATAAAGCCTTGTACTTAGGAATTGAAACACACTTTTGGTTGGATTCACGAACTGTTCAAACCACTCGTCCCTCGTACTGTTCAAACCACTCGTCCCTCGTACCGTTCACCATCTACCGCACCATTCACCATCACCATCACCGTATTCCGCTCTTGTCCCCTTCGTCTTGTGCTCCTCGGACTTCCGGTCTCGCGCTCCGGTCGCTCCCCGGACTATCCTCTGCACTTTATCCTTCAGCTTTGAACTTCCTTCCGACTCCTCCCTTACCTTGAGTCCCTTTAGGGGCGAAATATCTTGCCTCCCCTCTTCCCTTTGATGGCCCAGGGCTAGTGTGTCTTACACCCTTAGTCCTCCCAGCCCTTCTATCATCTTTACAGCGAGACAGCGGCAAGGACTTGAAGGGCGAAGGTGGCATGGCAAGAGTGGGCAAGTGAGGGTTGTGCAGCGGCAGCCTGGTGCACAAGGGAGGCTGCAATGTTGAATGTTGAACGGTGTTGACATGTCATGTGCATTCTGTTGATCATTATTTGGTCACATTCATGGCTGGCCTTTGTGAGTCTTGTCAAAATAAGCCACCACTAGTAGCACCGTTGACCTTGCTCGCCCACTCTCCAACCTCGCTGTGCCACATTCACCCTCCAAGTCCCTGCCACCATCCTGTGCACCCTCGCACACCTTGCTGACTCTGGCATGCCTGCCTCACTGCACTGCAACGCCGGACCTAGCCTGCCACCCCCATTACCTACCAAAACGGCCGGGCGCAATGCTCAACACTGATGTGCATGCCCACCCCGCCCCCCTCGCATCAAATGGGCACAATGCCCAACCATTGCCCCCTCCCATCTCATGGGCGTGACACCCTGGATCCCACACCCACCATGGCCCACCATGCCCCAACGCCCATCCAGCGATGCCCAATACCGGCGCAACACACCAATGGCCACTGCGCCTCCACCTCCCAACCCATGGGCGCGATGTCCCAACGCCCAACATCCACACCACAATGCTCGATGCCCCAACTGCCACTGTGCCCCTCCCATCTCATGGGTGTGACAACCACTTCGTGTGTTTGACGAGAACATCAACATGTTCTATTTTGGCCGCTCGACATGCAACCTGGCATCATGGGGACAGCACGAATGCCACTGATACTTTCTTTTTGAACAGTACAGAGTACATAGGGGTGAATAGATTTGTTGTTAGTTGTCAATCCATGCTAGCTGTTGACCTTTATGAATTCAAGTGTGGAACTGTCTATGTACATGTGGTCGTAAAGGGAGGAGGCTATAGTAGTTGATGTAGCCGATAGTTGGAATGGAAACAGGCACCGCTGACAACATGTGACGACAGCGACGATGTAATTATGGCCCATGCTACCAGCACTTTTCCTTTTTTCAGATGGAATGGAATGATAGCATGGAATGAAAAAAAAAAAAAAAAAAAAAAAAAAAAGGTAATTTTAGGATGGCAAGACAGTCCGGGGCCAAAACCAAAAATGATACCACAACCGAAACATAAA
>JBBPQL010001002.1:0-13870 GCA_038092515.1 Boletus subparvulus | reverse complement strand
AGAGCTACCCGGAACATTACCTGCAACATCTTCCAGATTGGTGGCTCCAAGACCCCCCAACATCGTCTGGGATCAAGACCATGTCCAGGAACTGGTTTCCTGGATAGTAACTTGCCCCACTGACCAAAATATCTTGTATCATGATCGAAATCAATCTGGATCTGCCCCCCTCCCCTCCCCAAGCAAGCGACCCTCTGGAAGACAAAAGAAGGGCATTCACACGGCGATTGCTAAGCATATATTCAAAGGCAAGGTTTCTGACTATACAAATGATCCTGAGCGGTATGCAACATCTGTCAGCAACCGGTTGACTGTGTATGTTTCTATTCCTCTTTTGGGTTTCCATATTCTGACCTTTCATTCAAATCTAGCTTGAAGCGTGACTATCGAAAGTGGCGTGGCCGACTCAAGCAAACTGGAGCAGGTGTTCATCCAGACGATCCAAGCCCTAACATCTTGAGTACGTTATCTCGTTTGTATTTCTCATTCATGTTACAATCCCCCAACAAGCAAGGTCCGCAAAGAATTTCCTCACCACGAGGAACTCGACCAAGTCTGGCACAGTGTACCTGGATTCGATAGCAACCTCATTTCCTCTGATCCAGCCATCAACCACACTCAAAGTCTGTTGACCCTCGTGCAAAATAAATCAGGAACGAAGAATGCTTCTACCGTTCATATCCAAGAGGGAGAGGAAGAGAACATCAATGAAGTACTCGATGATACCAACGATGGATATGATATCGACGAGAATGATGATGGAGCACCATTACATTTTGATGTTGATATGCAGATCGATGACAGTAATGGTGATGGTGACAGGGATGATGGGGACTCAGGCTGGCAGCCAGGTCAGCATTTTGATCCAGGAGATGAGCTGATGGCCACTGATGACCTCATGCTCCCATTGCCCTCCGGAACACTCCATAACACGGTAAGTATTAAACATGCGGGTTACTGTTTTGATGTTAATTGATTCCTCTAAATACCATCTTCTACAGATTGACTTCTTCCATTGCTCCCCTGGGTGGGTTTACTGGCATGCCGCGATCAGCCAAAGCTGCTGGAAAAGTCAGGACACCATCTTGGGATAGTCGCTCCTCCTTCAATCGCCAACAGCAAACACCCTATGCACATTCCCCACACTCTGTTAAGTCTTCCAGCAGTGTTCCCTCTTCCATCTCTCCAGGAGGTCCCAGTGGCTCTGCCACCAAAAAGGCCAATTTCACCTCTGTGTGTATCAAGAATGAGCTCCATGAGAAGCTCAGCGATTTCACAGAGGAGAGTGAGGGCCACATGGAGGAAGATGATCAGCGCACCCACCGTTACGTTGCTCGGTTGAACTATGCTGTTCAGAACAAGGAGATGGAGATGCAACGTGACCAGTTGACCACAGAACATGCCAATGCCAACCTCATCCATCGCCGTGAGCTTGACTGCATGCAAAAGGACATCAAGTTGAAGAATGCAAAGGAAAATTGTATTGCATGACAGGTTGAAATGTTATGACTGCAGATCCAGTTGGAGGGGATGCAGCAGGGTCACTCCCCCCCCTAATTCCAGGTGCTACTTCCCTTTCGTCTGTCCTCTGCGCACTTTGTTGAATCATCTTAGCTTCCTCCCCGCATATCATTTGTTGCTGTTGCTGTTTGCTTCATTGCTGCTATTCCCGCCTGTCATTCATTGCTGCCACCGCCACTCCGTATTTTCTTGTACATATGCCACCGTATGTTGTATGCCTTCAATGGGTGTATGATTTGCTCTATCTATTTCTATTGTAAATGCTCAAATAGGCGCACCATCAGATCAGCACGAAAAACCTGCCCTGGTGTTCCATCAGCCACCTCGACAACAACCGGTGCCCCTAGACAATATGGTTCTACACCCTCTCGCTGAGCCCAATTTGTTGTTTTCTCAACCCCCGATTCTTCCTCAAACTGAAGTATCATGTTATGCAGGATCAATCAGCACTGTATCCAGTGCATCACGACTTTGACATTTTCTTGTGTGCGCATGACTAATCGCAGCTCACGGAGAGATTGAAAATGTCCTTTGAGTGCTGCAAACGCATGCTCCACATGAACGTGAACCTTTGGAGGACGTTGATTAAAGGTGATTCAAACCTTTGAACAGTAAGTTACCTTTGAGAGATGCTTATTGTAGACATTTCTTGACCGAGACAATCCAGTTGACTTCATCGACTTAAAAGGAACAACACACCACGTTTGCAGCAGGTATGCGCTGTCTGCCCAAATCCAATGGTCTGGAGGTATCATTCCAGCTGGATCCTGTGCAACCCATGTTCCCAAGAAGGCATGTGCATTGTGCACACTGCCTGGATGACCCAAACCATAGTCAACGATATGCAGATTGTGCAACATGATGACAAGCTGCCAAATTGATTCGCTCAGGCCGGATTGCTTTTCAACTCGAACAGTGCGTACCTGACAGTTCATTGAATAGGTTGACTTCCTATCGTAGAATGTCTCTCCAAAATACCCCGGCTTCTGAAATAATGGGATGGCGGAACCATCTGCTGCAAAGATGCCATTCTGCCAACCTGGACAAGTCCTCTCCTCCACGAACATGTGCGCCAACTCTGCATCCTATGAATCAACCCCTGGCATCTGAATAAATTCATTGTGTTGACCTTGGAGCACAACCATAACACAGTGCATGCAATTGATCACAGAGCCTACACTGACCCCCCCCATTGTGCCACATCCTCTGGAGAGATCACGTTCCCATAGTGTCCAGCGCGGTTCAAAAAGACCGCTAGTTGTACTGAAACTGGAAGCTGTAGGTTGTTTCCATGCGAATCAAAAATTTCATGTTCACAGATTTGATTGACGATATGATTGAATATTGGTGGGTTCATATGCAATTTTCTTCGGAAAAGATGAGGCCAAAACACAGTGAAATGCTCGAGAAGATGGATTTGTGGGGCATGCAAGAGAGGTACCTCCAAACGGTTCAAGTACCGTGCCTTCTCGACTTCATCGATGAGTGAGGTGATCTCACCAAGGAGTCGCCGATAAGGTTCATCCCGACCACACATACCACCATCTGAGTCCTGATCAAATTCACTTTCAGAGTTGAGAATGTTGAGGAAAACAATAGGGGAGATAGGAGTGGGAGGGGGTATGATGATGGGGTCAAACGGGCTGTCCTCGTCAACATCTTCATCAAGATCATCGTCCACATCGCTCTCCATCCAAAGGGATGCATTTCGTTGTCCCGTGTCCACTACATGGACTGCGGCACTATACAACTTGTTCAGTAACTGCTGGTGGTCAGATACATGAGGCATGGGAGTGGGTTGGATGGGGGAAGGGTTGGTTCAACTGTATCGTGTTTTATTCCTTCTGCCTATCAAACGGTCTCTTGATTGTTCCCCTCCTGAGTCCTGACTGTTCCTCTCACACCCGAGTCCTGACTATTCCCCTCCCACCTGAGTCCTGACTGTTCCAATATGTATGTAGAGAACTCTGTACACTGGGTTCTGCACACGTGATCGGATTGGGCTCCATGGCTGTCGGAATTTTAATTTAAGTTGAAAAAATATGCTGCTCTCGGAACCATTTCAGAGCCTTCCAAAGCAACCCTGGAAGGCTCTGAAAGCTGTTGTGAACCCCACTAATAGCAAAGACAATCTACAAGTATTCCTGAGAAATCATATGATACCACTCTTTGTCTGAGTAGTTATTGAGATAAAATTCATTGTACATCTCCAAAGAGATATTTGCCACGGCCTCACGATTGTGTCGATGACCATAAATTGGGATCAGTTCAACAGTGTGCATCACCACTGTGATGGGGATCACACCTCCAGCATGGTGAGAATAACCATCAGATCCGAGATAATTCTTGCATCATAGCTTGTATATGTTTATTATGTTGTCGGGACCATTGAATACCTCAAAGAACTGAACATAGAGAAGAGGTTCCTTCAAGGATGTGGAGAGAGGATTTTTCTTTGTCTCAGAGAAAGAAAAAACCATGCGAACCTGCACCACCATAGGCACCTCTGAGGAGGAACTCATTGAATGAGTGGGAACAAGTCATAAGAACCCTCAACTTACCATCCTGATGGGAAGAATAAAGAAGAACCATATCACATTTCCCAAATGGGTACTCTGTAGATGGAGCCAAAGCTTGTAACTGCTGACTAGGCATAACTTTGAATCCATGGAATCTGGACAATAGCTGGAGCCAGAATGCGTTCCAAACATTTAACAGATTTGGGGAAAGGGTCTGAAAACCAAGATGTAATAGGTAAAGACTGAGTGCTGAGTGGAAGTCAGGCAGCCAATATGTCGAAGAGGCCCATTCCAAGGATTGGCTCTTATGGATAGATTTGATGGTGATGTGAGCAGCAGTGCATGCATCTTCCGAGACAATGCCTTTGAGGAAATGATTGTGGATGGGCTGGTCGTTCAAGGAAAAAGTAGTATGGTCCATGGGGGAAACATGTAAGATCCATGCAAGCATTGGATCAGTGTCAGTCATTTCATTGAATTCCTCATCGACGATATTGTTGAGCGAAGCACCATGCTCAGATAGCAGGGTAAAAAGGTGAAATTGATGCATTCTTTCTTCCTGATCCAAAAGACGGATGATTTGTTGGGTAAATGTACTTCGCTGGTGGTTCATGTGCTCAAAAGGGTTCTTGCAGTGTGTGATCAGAAGGCGCTTGCTGATATCTGCTGTAAATTGAATGGGGGCACTGACATTACGAATTGCATGGGAAAAGCTATGGAAAAGCTTGAGCTTTGGGATTTTGAAATGGTTGATGGGGCTGGATGTACCATGACGAAGCCCAGCATTGGTGATTGCTTGCTTGTACATATGGAATTCTGCTAGCAAGTTGACTAAGGATGCAATGGATGAATCGGTGAACATTGGGGCTTGAGCCTTATATATGAAATCAATCGCGGCCCAAACGGCATGGACAAAATCTGGTGGGACTGGTCTGGTGATGGAAGCAACAATCATCTGTTGCAAGTCTCAGTGCTCCCGACTGGTCATTTGTTTGATGTGAGAGACACCATTTGAAAAGTGCCTTGTACTGATTTGTTTGTGTTGACTCTGGTAATGAGAATCCAGTTTGTCTGGACCCAACCCCTCTTTACACCACTTGAGAATGTGATTGAAAAAGAATTTGTGTAGAGTATGCAGGATTCCAGGGGTGAGGAAAATTGTGGGGTCAGCGAAGCGCCAGTTCCTCCAAAATGGAAGATGCATGCCACTGAGGCCAAGCTCCTTTGCAGCCTCCAGGAATTCCCGAACCTTCCATGGATTGATACATTGAGTGAGGCAATGGATTTGTTGAAGCATGTGTAACCCAGAGCCAGGTGGACACGGAGTAGCATCAGAAAATGGGCTTTTGATAGTGAGAGTTACAGGGGATGTGCTCTGTGCAATGCATGCGATCATTAACTGTTCTGGAAAATCAGCTATGTACCCCACGAGTGGTGTAAAGCAGTAGTGTTGGAGTCCAGCAGGGTCAGCCATGTATGCACCTTGTGCAACGACTGTTTTCAGGGAGCCACACATGATGTCCATACAACAGTGCCAGAGCCTTGCTTGGAGGACTGCTGCATAGTCGCTGTGCATGATGAATTGAGCCTGAGGCATGTAGGCGATGCATGACCATGCGTGGGCTGTCACCTTCATATGCAGGTCAGAGCAGATATTACCTATCATAAGGAACAAGGGGTGCATTTCGAGGTTTCCAGATTGTCTTGTAATGGGAGTCTTGTCAGAGGCCAATATGATTGGAACAATTGTGGCCCTGACAGGAAGCTGGGCCTGATGATATGATGAGTATAGAGGGAGAATAACAACATTGGCTTATCTGTATCCTGGACGCCTCTTTCGATGACATCCACTCACCATATTCACAGCCATCATGTTTGGTAAATACCTCATGGGGGTTGAGACACATATTGTGACGAAAGATCAGGTTACTGAAAATCATCTGAGTGACGTCAAAAGAATCTCTCCAAAGTAGATAAACTAGATGGACAGTCAGATAATTGTCCATCTCAATTTTTGTGCAGCACCACCGTGGGCCCTGGGGTAAAGAGTCCATCCATGAGAAGACTTCAGCAGCAGACTTGAAACCCAGTTTATCCCTTCTCTGAAACTAAATGTTGTTAGGACCAACTCTATCAAAAGGACAGTCATTACTAACCCATTCCAGCTTCAAAAACTGTGTAATTTGCCCTCGATTAAAGTTTTTGCACAAGAACTTGCCTAATTCCCATTCCCCTTTGTCTGTGAAAGAATAATAAATATTCTTCTGGCATACTTGTCTGATTGCTTGATCAGCTTGGGTTGAATCTGCAGAGAGACGCTCGAGAGTATTCATTGCCTTGCCATAGATGTATGCTGAATTTTGATGATATTGACCATGACGGGAGCCAATTGCTGAGCTGAAAAAGCTAGAGCAGGTGAGAGTTGGCTTTCATTCGAGGCATGGTCATTACTGAGATGAGACCAAACAGAGTTGATAGAAGATAATGGTTGTGAGCAGAGTGGGCAGACAAATCTGTGAGAGGCAAGTAAATTTTAAAACTTGACTTAACTTCATTAAACAGGACTTACTCTTCATTGAACTCCAGAGGTCACTGTGTGTCGTCAAATGGTTCCATTATTATGGCCTGCCTCTGCTTGTGCTGCAACTCAGAGTCTAAGTCCTTCAAACTCTGCACTTGCCTCTGATGCATATGCAGGTCTGAAACACCTCTTGCCACAGTCCAATTGCAGTCAATATGTCTCGCACTTCGTTCACCCTGCCAGTCAGCCCCACAAGCTCCCTGACTTTTTTTGACCCCAACTACAGTAACCAGATGGATGTTGAAAGTCTTGCATCATCAGGGAAAAACCCTGGGATTCATTTTTGCCCTTATCCAAAGTGCCCAGCACTTAACCCCTCCTGCGAGCATCCTCATGCAATATTAGTCCAAAGTCGAGGCTCTTGCAGTGACCTATCAAACCCTAGGATGGGTCCATCTAAGGTAAATCATATATTCATTTTTGCGTTATTATCTCTACTGATACCTGCCCCCCCTAGATGATGCAAAGTTTTATTCGTGGCATCCAGGATCTGCCAAATGACATTCTTCGATCTGCCGTGCTCAAGAAGTATGCATTAGCAGAGAGAAGTCAGCTTCAGCTTCTCCTTGCTACTTGGGACCTTGAAGGGATGAAATGCAGGGTCCACACACAGGAGAAAATCCAGCACTGCCTTGAAAACTCTCATTCTCTCAGCAAATCAGAATACAAACTTTGGCTTAGCATGTATACCGATCAAGGGCTCTCCGATCTCAAGGAGGATGAGCTATTTTACAGCAATCAGCTTTCTTCTGCCACTCAGGCAGCAGATTGAGATGCCACTGAACTCTCCATGATGGTAGAGCAAGCCTGGGAACACCATTTGGGCATTGGGAGCTTCGCTGATGATGATATTGATGAGAAAGGGGTGGCATTTCACAAGGAATGTGGGGAATGCGAGGTTGGCGGTGATCAAGTCATGATGGAGCATGGTTTCAGCGAGGATCATGATGAAAACTCTTCAGATCATGGTGACCGTGACTAACTATGTACACAATCATCATCTGTGCCCATGGCCTCCACTAACTCATTTTTTGCATAGCTCGCTCATCCCAACCTAACCTTCATAGTTGTGCATACATACCTTGTGCTTCCTTGTTGATTTGTACCTATGTATAATGGTGTCACTTCTGATCAGGCATGTGTTGTTCAGACCCCCAGACAGTGCATAAGCCTGGACTACCCCTGAGCGGTTCACATGCACTTCCACCATGCACTTGATTTGTCCCAGAAATAGATAAAAGCCCTTTGACCCTTTGACCACTCACCCACTCTTTTCACACCAAGCCTGCATGGCCGACCATCGTAAGTGTCATACAGCTTTGGCAAATCTGCGAGTAAGTCATTTGAATAACCCTCAGACTTGCCTGATACTTGTAACAGCAAATTGCACATCCTTGTGGAGATCTCAATCCGTGCTTATGGTCTGATACTAGTCAGATCAACTGCACTGTCAAGCAACCTGTCGATCCCAATACTCTCAATGACCCACTTTCCTGACATCTCCTCTAAGATGAAATTGTGATGGCTGATCCCTCTGAATCATCATCTGGTCAGCACTCCAATACATTTAACTTAATGTTGTTCCAGCAACTGCACGGTGATCCATTGAATTCTCTGCAATCTTCATTGTCTCATTCCTAGCTGGCTTTTCCACACTCTGACCCCCACTTGTCACATATCCAGCCTCACACTGATTCATTCAACTCAATGTTGTTCCAGAAACCGTATGGCAATCTATCAAATTCTCCGTGATCTTCATTGTCTCATTCCCAGCTGGCTTTTCCACACTCTGGCCTCCACTTCTCATCACATACTCAGCCCTGTATGCCACCATCACACCCCAATCCATCATCATCATATATCCAGTTTGAATCATCATTGTCAGCCCATCCCCATGTGCCATTGTCATACTCCAATCCATTGTCATCATATATCCAGCCTGCATCTTTGTTGTACATCGATTCCCAGTCATTGTCATTGTATATTGAGCTCACATCGTCTTCTGTGCCACAATTCAAGCAACCCCACCCATACTGGCAGCATACACTGCTCATGGCATGTGAGTGGGGGATGCGTGTTTTCGGGCTCTGACATCAGGCGTTACAAAAGCGTCATGATTGACGCGTTGCATCTTGTTCCACTCCCACAATGTTGGCTGGGATCGCAGTGTCTTTTCACTTAGATTTTCCTGTTTTTTCTCCTGATCGCTCATTCTCATGCGTCCTCACCGCCTTGCATGCATGCATTTGACTCTTCCTTCTGATCCTCCCAATAGTGAGGACCCCATCCAAGATCCAGATGACTTCCCTCAACCGGCTTTGGGGGAGGGCTCTGATTTGTCCCCTCTTTCAGCCCTTTCTGAGACTGATGGGGCTGTAAACCCTCCAGCAGCAGGCAGCCCGAGCAGCCACGTGGATATCTCTCAGGCTGCAGCTTTAGCCGAAAACATCCTGGGGGTCACCCTCGTTCCCCCATCAGATGAAGGCACCACCAGTCATGCTCTTCTCACACCCTCCACCCAGAGACAGCCCTGGCTTCGTTCTGGGGGATCATCAGCCTCTGCTCCCCCCAGGAAAAAACAAGACAAAGGTAAACACCAGGCGGTTGACCCTCCTTCCCCCACTGCAGCTCCTACAGGTGCTGAGGATCACTTCCCATCATCTCAGAGTCAGGGTTATCGCCCTAATATTCTCTCTAATCTTGAGCGCCTGACTTCTTGTCCTGACTCCCCTTCAAATGATGAACCTTTGCCCCCCCCTGATTGGATCTACAGGGCTGCCCTCTTTGCAACAACTGCTAGAGGCTTGAACCTCAAAGATCTGAGCATTATTGCTCAATTGCGGAAGACACTGGGGAAAGTTGCGCCTGGTGTCAATTTTTCTGAATCCCTGGAGGAGGTTCCAGATGCTGTTCCAGCCCCACTAGGTATTTTCTTCTCTCTTATTATTTACCTTCCTTTACGAGCCATTCCACTCCCTTTTCCCCCTCTTATTTTACTTGGTTCATTCAACCCGCTACTGGCGGTTACACTTTTTACTTGACGCATATAGTCACATCACTTATGTACTGGGGCCACCTTCCTTTTACGGCAGACCTTCTGGATCTGAACCAATGGGCCTTGCTACCCACGTTTACTCCTTCTTCATCCATCCACTCAGGAGTAGATCCATGCCTTCCCTCGTCTTATTGAGGCAATTCGTTGCTACCTCCCTGGAGACCAAGCCAACCATATCGCGGACGCTTGGTCTGTCCATTACAACTGTCTCGTTTGTCACACAGACTTCTGGGATCATTTTCACATCATCCTATGTTATGATATTTGCCTTCGAATCCATTTCATCGACCCCAAGAGTGGTGCTAACCCTTCAGTTTGGCAGGAGGAGGTATGGCAACAAATCGTGGACGCTTATTGTACAAATACCCAACACCTTCTCCCAGGTCTGGTGGGTGTTTCTTCTCCAAGACCTACTGCTGCTTCCATATCCTCTATAGCTTCTTCTTCATCCATCTTGGGCTCTCAGCCCCATTCTTTTCAGTCCCATTTTCTTCCACAAGCACATTCCACCCCAGCTGCCTCTGTCTCCTTAAGTGCCCGTACGTCCTTCTAGCCCTTTTGTTGCATCTTCTGCGGGGATTCAAAATGTAGACGCCAGGCCTGTGGTCTTACAAAAACCGCATTCATCACTTTCTCAAGTGGTTCTTGGCAAACAGCTGAGGGTGAGCAGGTTTGTTTCCGCTTCAACGGAAGAGGCTGCTCAGAATCCAGCTGTTCCCACCTTCACGTCTGCTCCTGCTGTGGCACGTCACATTCAGCTCAATCATGCAATCTCTAACAGCTTTCTTCCCATCGTTACTCCCTTCCTCTGGGATAAATGGGAGAAACTGCTTGGTGAGGCAGGTGCTTTAGAGCAGTTTGTGGATGTTCCAAAAGGCATTCGTTTCGGCTGGTGAATTGGTGTTCCCCATGATTATGTCCAAAATCATTCTTTCATTCCAAATAATCATCACTCCAGTATGAAACATCTTGATTTCATTCTTTCCTACATTCACTTGGAAATTCAGGCCAGACATTACTCTGGTCTGTCTTGTTTTACTTTTACTTTACTTTACTTTTCTGATTTTTCTCCCATGCAGGTCCTTTCTCTCCCAACCGCCTTGAATCCATTATTGGCCCTTTTTGGACAGGCCCTCTTGGTGTCATTCCCAAGCCAGGATTGTCAAAATTCTGTCTCATCCAAGATCACTCTTTCCCTTGCAATGATCTGTCAGCTCCCTCACTCAACACTCTTATTGACTCTTCCGTTTTTGACATAGACTGGGGCACCTTTGGGGACTGCTGGCTCCTTGTGGCCAATGCCCCTCCTGGCCCCCAAGCGGCGGTTTTCAACATGGAAACAGCGCACCATCGCTCACCCATCGCACCAGAAGACCAACATTTAGCCTGTGTCAAGGTTACCATCGATGGCCGAGATCAAATTTACATCGACCATTGTGCTTGTTTCAGGTGTTCCAGTTCTAGTCCCCTTTTCGATCGCCCCAGTAACACTATTATTCCCATTTATCTTCACCGGGGTGTCAACGACATAGTCCACTGGTCCAATGACTATGTTTTCTTTGGCTACCCAGTCACTTCTCCTTCAGACAGCTCCTTCATTTTTTCCTACAATGAATCTTTAGTTTTCAACATCACAGCAGAACTGGGTTGGCCTTGGGCCCCCAACAAACATGTTCCTTTTGCATCCTCTTTCGCCTACCTAGGTTTTCATTGGGACCTCATTGCAAAAACTGTTTTGATTCCTCTCAAAAAACGTCAAAAATACCTGGATCGCATACATTCTTGGACCCACAGTGCACTAGTGTCCTTAAAGGAATCCCAAAGTGTGGTTGGTTGCCTTCGGCACTGCATGCTAGTAATTTCAGAGGGACACTCTTGTCTTCCTTCACTTTACAGATTAGTTTCTTCTTTCAAAAACACAAATAATTCTTTCATTTGCCATTGTATCCCTTCCTCAGCCACAGAAGACATTGAGTGGTGGAGGGCCACCCTAAACGCGGACTGGTGTGGCTGCTCCATTTCCACACTGTCCACTCCTCTTCAACATTTGATTTTCGTTGACACCTCTTCTTCCTTCAGCATAGGTTTCCTTTTTGACAATCGTTGGCTAGCCTGGGAGCTACTTGAAGGCTGGAAATTGGAGGGGAGAGACATTGGTTGGGTGGAAATGGTAGCCATCGATTTGGGCCTTCGCACACTTATTCACTCAGGTTTTCAAAACTGCCATGTTGTCTTTCATTCTGACAATCAAGGGGTGGTAGGAGCTCTCAAAGCTAGGAGGTCTCGCAACTCGGCTCAGAACAAGGTCCTTCATCGCATCATTGCAAACTTCTGAGACTTCAAAATTTGGTTATCAGTGGAGTGGGTGAGATTGGAAGACAATGCTTCTGATTCCATCTTGCACAGTATCTTCCCGCATGCGTCAACCCATTACGATTGCCCCCCTCCTTTACCTTCATACTTAAAATCATTTGTAAAACTTGTGTAACGCACTGTTTTTTCCTCTCACATTTGGAATGCAATCAGAGTGGTTTGTTTGTTTTAGGTGTTTTTTTTTCTTTTCCTTTGTGTTCCTCCATGACGGATGACCTTGCCCACACCATGGACACCCTCTTGCGTATTCTGTCCATTCTCGCCCCTCGAGATCATTCCCATTCTTTTTCAGATCGAACGGAGGCAAAGATAACCCTGTCTCTGGATCATGCTTGGGCAGAGTCGAGACTCAAAAAATACTGGGGTGTTATCAGAGATTTCCACTTGTTTTGTGACAAGGAACATGTCCCTTCTCGCAATCGCCTACCCACGAATGAGCACCTCCTCTGTGCCTTTGTGGCCTCTTGGGTAGGCTCCCTGGCGGGCGACACAGTCCAATCCCATATGGCCGCCCTCAAAGCCTGGCACATTTACAACAATGCCATGTGGCAGGGTGGCACAAGACTACGCTACATCATCAATGGTGTCTCCAACCTCACTCCCCATTCTTCAAAATCTCTGTGCCCTCCAGTAACTCATTCCATGCTTTCCACTCTCGCTCTCCACCTGGATCTCTCAAACCCTCTCAATGCTTGCTGCTTAGCAACAGCATGCTTCGCTCTGTGGGGACAAGTTCATTTGGGAGAAATTCTCTCTCCTTGGGAAAAGTCTTTCAAGCCACTGTCCATAGCCTGTTGCCATCACCTGTTGCCCCCCTTCAATGCAAATGGGTCTCGCAAATGCCACCTTCCCTTTACAAAAGTCTCCAAATCTTGTGGGGAAGACATTGTCGTTTGCCGACAAAACGACTCTTCGGATCCCATTACCGCTCTGTCAATCCACCTCACCATTAATCAGGTCCCCTCAAACCTCCCTCTATTTTCGTACCATTCGGATAAGGGTTGGCGGTGCTTAACTAGGAAATGTTTCCTTTCTCGCTGTAATTCCATATGGTCTTTTCACAATATTCCGACCACTACAGGCCATTCCTTTCGCATTGGGGGGACAACAGAATTCCTTCTGGCCAGGGTGGCTCTGGATGTGGTCAAAGCCCTTGGCCGTTGGTTGTCAGATGCTTTCCTTCGTTACTGGCGCTCCCTCAATCGCCTCACCCCATTACATATTGAATCCCTACCTGCTCTGCCTTCTGCCAGGTCCCAGGGGCTGGGTGCACTTCCATCGTCGTGCTCCCATGGCGTTGCCTCTTCATTGGGGCTGGTCCCATCTCCTTCGGTCCAAAGTGCACCCCCGGTCGGACTCCCATCTTTCCGGTCACGTGTCCCAACAGCTCACACCTGACATTGCCCAGGTTAGGATGTCCGCTCTCCCCCAACTCACAGAAGGCCTGTCCATGTTTTCTTTAAGCCCACACTATTTGTACATACAGTGGCTCAAAAAAATGTCCCAATGTTTGCATGTTTTTCACTAAAGTCGATAACCCCTAACCACATCTAACCTGGGCCCTAACATATGAGTACATAAAATGGAGTACCTACTCCTGGCTTGCTTTGGGTGCAAGGGTTAAGAGATTTGGATAAGATCCAGTGAAATGGCAGTCATTTCAAAATGACATGTCATTGGGACACTTATTTGACCACAAAATATATTATGGATTTTAGTACTTTGTATGCCCTTCCTTTGCTTGTATCACTGCCTCAAGTCTTCTAGGCATACTCTCAATTAGCTTCTGACACTCCTCAACCTCTATCTTCCTCTACTCTG
>JBBPQL010001001.1:0-13873 GCA_038092515.1 Boletus subparvulus | reverse complement strand
TTCCTGTCAGAGACATGGTACAGGCCCTGATAAGGAAACTCTCTATTTGACCACTCAATGAAACACACGAAATTTTGAATAGCACAACCAACTTTTCATTGTATCCTTAGAAAATTCGAGGTCATATGCTCTGACCGACAAATAAATTTACCAAGTGCTCCTGAGAGATGCTCTCAGGATTGTGATGTGCAAAAGTAATTGTATAATTTAATTTTGGCATGTCAGTGACTAGTAGATACATAACTGTACATTTTGCCAAACCTGCCACATGACCCTATGACGAGATTTCTGGACATTTATTCTGGCCACAATAAATTGTTCATATACTTTTTTATTCTCAGACTACCGAGTGCACAATCTTGAAAATTTTTGTTATCTCAGGCAGTGTGCTGGAGCTGGAGCTCACTCCAACATTGTTCAGGAATCAGAATGACAATGCCATCTACTTTGTACCTCTTGCACTGGTATCTGTAGCTATGAAAGGCAAGAGTATTATTATTATTTTAGTAGGCAACCACACGAGTACATATACTGTACCTGTACCTGGAACAGGTTGATAACCTAGCTCGTGAGTATGTGTTTCATCGTGGGTAGAGATTCGCCTATCCATGGGATACCTGTCCACAGGTATACCTGTGGTACGACGGGTGTGTAACGTGCATGCACACTCATGACAGTGTGGTAGCAGGGTAGTGGGTGGGCAAGGGTGAGCGACACTGAGCAAGATGAAACGAGGGGGACAGGTGTTAACAGTGGGGTTGACGAGGGCATGTCAAGGTCGGCGAGGTGACAGGAGGGGAGAGCCCTGGGCAGAACGGGAACAGGCTAGCCAAGACGGCAAGGATGGGTGAGGTGGGTAAGATGGCAGCTTGGTGACGACAGAGGGGAGAGCCTGGGAGATGGCACAGCAGGGACAGGCTGAGCGAGATGGTGAGGGTGAGTGAGACAGCAGTGGGTGGGTGAGGACGGACATTCAGGTCACCCATTCCCGGGCATCCGGCACTGTGTTGGGAATGGGAGGGTGCTGGGCATATGTCTTCTGTGGCTGAGCCGGTGTGGTGGGTGGCGACAGGTGGCATTGGTGCAAGTTATGGCATGCATGTTGTGTGCCAATTTATTGTGGCCAGAATAAATGTGCAGAAATCATCTCATAAGATGCTGACAGGTTATCTCACCTACAACTTGGACAATACCCATTATTTATGTAAGTAACCATGGTTCACTGAACATACTTGTAGAGGTAGATGGTTCCATTACAACACCCATCTTATCCAAGCGACATTCTACTGCCTGCAACCTATCTTCCCAACCATCAATCAGCTTCTTCGTTGTTGCGACTTCCTCAGACCGAACACCCCATGATTTCTCCAACATCTGCAAGGTCTTCTCAAGGAGTGTGAGGCGTTGCTCCTTCAAGTTTCGCTTCTCTATCTCCACAAGGAGTCTGTTGAGCTTCTCCCTTCGTTCAGTGATGAGTGAACCTGTTCACCGAACGAGACCTTCCAGTTCGGCATTTGTTTCCTTCGCCAACTCCAAATAATATTGAAGCTCCTTCAATCTTGATGTTGAATCACCTGCTGGCATCCTCGGCGATGGCGCCAAAAGCATGACGGCTTATCATCAATGAATAATTGTCAATTGCATGATAGACCCTTGACTTACCACTGTCTCTGGGCCTATGGTGTCTGTGCAGAATGAGTGGCCTTTTGCCCCCAGATAGGGCGAAATCAAGCCACCAGTGAGTCTCTTTGGCGCCGAAATCCCCTCGGTGATCTAGAAGTATGTCTTCTTCCAAGGTGGGTTCTAGGTCTTGCCCAAGGTCAAAGGCTTGTTGCCAATCGATTGACTCGATGAGTGGATCGGAACGCGAAATGTTGTCGAAGGAGACTTGATCAATCTCCTCGCCTGTCTTTTGATGCAGACGGGCAAGGGCGCTGAGCACCACAGTCAGAACCTTGAGTTCAGGATGCTGCTGAACATAATACATAGCGGCTAACTAAGGATGGATTATGATTTCCCTCATGACATCACAGAGAATAGCAGGTGAGCTTACAGCTTCGCTCACAGTTCCCTCTTTGACCTCCCTTGAATTTGTGACACTGTATGAATATGCCTTGATCTCCCTTATCCTTGCCCAGTGGTAAAAAATCCGTTTCTGAAGAGTTTGAACACCCTGGCGAGTGGTACGGATGACATCAGCAGGAGATGGGATTTCGGTGGCAAAAGGATTTGTAGCTTGGGCAGACATGACAATGATGGTTAGGCATAAGAATGTGGTGGGTGGTCATAACGTGGCTTCTTTGAATGCAGCACCACGTGGTCCACATTTTTGGATAAGCTTTAACAATGGGTCATTGCTGTGGACCTGATTCCATACATAGCAAGTTAGAGCTGAATTGGATTGGCATGATTATTGCTTTCATCACAGGGTCAGATTGAGACAAGTGACAGCATGAGATTCGGTAACCTCTGGGATATGACAGCAAATGAGTGCCGAAGATCTATTTGCTGATCGGCGGCACTAGGATTATCATTCATCTGGCTAGCACATTATCATACTCCACCCATTTTACCAACAACAGTGAGTAGAAGTTGTGCATACTCTCCCTTATATAATACACATAGCAGATCCTTGTACCCTTTGTTGAGCTGACCCCATGTCGAACCAGCTTCCCACTGATGAAACATATCGACCTGGGGTTATAAAGAAGTCGTAGACCGAAGGTGCTAAGTTCCAGAATTGCCTCATTATAGTCACCAACAGTGAGCATGAGATCATACCAACAAATATTGGTTTTCGGATCTCTGTGTAACGGCGACTCCCTGTTGGTGATCAAAGTAATTGCTGTGAAGACAGAGTGCCAATGTTCTAGGCCCTCGTGCAAATCCAGAACCTCATTGTCTTCTCTCAGTGTCTGCATCACCCATCTTCTGGCGGCATACAGTTCAGGATGAATGATGGCAAGCAATGCATTTAAAAGTTGTGTGGTTTCCCAGTTAGCCATCAACCATGCCCTTGCTGGACCATCAGCCTTCTTGAGTACAGGGGTTGAACATGGGAGATGCTCCGGTGTCTTTGTAGATCAGCAATCTTTCACAAAGAAGCTTCGCCAAACACTCACCTTGTGACCCTGCTGATGCCATGCCGCCAATACATTCAAACATCCAGAGTTTGTTGGTGATGTGAAGTACTGGGACTCAGACCTCCACCCCTTTACATTTGGACTATTATCAAGGCTCTTCAGCGGATGGAGCAGGGCTTCGGCGATCTTTGTAGACTCTATGATTTTTCTCTGTGCATTCACATTATAGTTTGGACATTGTTGGGAATGGATGTGACAAGCTTACTTGTCTGGTTGCTGTAAGTACTCCAGGTAGGTACCAGCAAATGATGCGATCCTGACAATCCACTATGACCATGGGCATTGTAAGGATCCCTGGTGCATGTCCAGTAGTGTATCTCTGCAGCTCAACTGGCGGAAACTTGATGGCTAATTCACTTTCAAGTAGCAAATGCTGTCCTGTTGATCTTCTCCCGATCGACAAACCATATTCTTCTGCATCCCAAGGGACAACAACTGTGAGGATGAGTGAGGAGCTTTCGGAGAAAACCTTCAGCCTCACTCTTGTTCTTGTAGGCAATTTCTAGAATATTGGATATACAGCGAAGTTCTTCACTGAATGATACATCCATGAAAATACCCTCCACCTCACAGTGATGCCGGAGAGATTCAAGGAACATTTGAAATGGTTGAGAAAATTCAACACCAGTACTCTACCTGCCAAAACAAAAATGCTAACTAACACTGCTAAACACATTAATATTAATATTTAATAGGGCAGTTCAGAATAGAAATCAAAGTCGATTTCAAACTGGCTTTGGACTCTTCTGAAATCAGCGCAAACAGCTTTGAATCCTGACACACCTCGATTTGAGGTAGGACCATTTTCACACTGCTGCAACTCGTATAGTAACGCTGGACACTCATCTGGGGCAGATCAGAGGGGTTGCCATGACTGAATTCAAGGTGACACTGGCTGGCATTGCACCATCACCGTGTATGCTCGTATCGCTGCCTGGGTCTCGATTGGCTCACTTTTTTCTCATTCTTCGATATTTATTGTGCTATCTAATTCCATTGTAGTATGGCGACCGTAATAATTTCGCTGGCAAGTTCAACCTACCAGTCAACCCAATCAAAAATAGATTCCTTTGCAGCTATTTCACTGGACAGTCGAATTGTTCCTCTGTGTATGGGTATGCGTCATCTCGACGGACATGTCTGCAAAGGAGAGCACTGTAGAGACTCATATGTCTCTGTGCTTATATTCCACCCCTTTTACCTTTCACCCGACTGCCTTACTGTTATCCCTTCGCTCCAAACTCCTTTTTAGTGCTCTGAACTCCTTTTTAGTTGCTAAGACCGGTCTCGGTTTATACCAGACCATGCCGAGCGCGTCTGGACTACTCAGTTTATATTGTTAGTACGTTACAGCTTCACTTTCTATCGGTACCATCGGCCCCTGGTTGGTCTCTCTGGTGCCAAATTAGACATCAGTCTCGGGCCTGGTACCTGACCCCTTTTACTCGTTTCCTTTGGACTTGACAGCTATCTTGAGTTTGACAGTCTCGGGTATACCTGGACTATAAAGCCTTGTACTTAGGTATTGAAAATCACTTTTGGTTGGATTCACGAACTGTTCGAACCACTCGTCCCTTGTACCATTCACCGCCTACCGCACCATTCACCGCCTACCACACTGTTCACCATCACCATCACCGTATTCCGCTCTCATCCCCTTCATCTTGTGCCCCTCGGACTTCCGGTCTCGCGCTCCGGTCACTCCCCAGACTATCCTCTGCACTTTATCCTTTGGCTTTGGACTTCCTTCCGACTCCTCCCTTACCTTGAGTCCCTTTAGGGGTGAAATATCTTGCCTTGCCTCTTCCCTTTGAAAGGTGCACTTTTAATATGTGCACATTCACACCTAGAATAAAATTGTAAACATCATCCAAAACTTCGATTACTTCTCAGGTCACCGGTTCATAACAGATACATGGGTTTGTAGTGTACGTAGAAAAGCTCATATTGTACCCGTAGAAGTCATTAGTGAAAGTGAAGGGTTGGGATGTGGATGTGGATGTTAAATGGGATAATGTGTGAGAAACATATTAGGATGGTGGTGAGTCCAAGTCCAGATGCGACAAGGGAGTTAATACAAAGTTAGATCCACGTGGGACGTGTGGATGATGACGGGATGGTGGGATCTGCTCGGGTTGCATTTTGGGCGCACGGGTGACAACTGGGGGCTTGTGACATATTTTTGATAGGCTGCCCTGTCTGGCATGAGTGCAGGCTGTCAGGGTTGGGGTGTAGATGTAGAGATGAGGGTGATTCTGTTGGCCCTCCTATATGGACCATGTTACAGCATGCAAGGACAGCACAGAGAACTCGGTGATGGGACACCGATGTGTGGTTGAGCTGGATGGGTCATCTGGAGGTGATTGACACAGACCATGATGATGGGTTCCCATTGGCTGCACGTTGGAGATCAAGGAAGAGCGAGGGAAGAAGAAAATGGGAAAGACCAGGTAGCTTGCGAATGTGTCAGCTATTTGTTGGACATGACAGAGGTGTGGGTAGGCCAAGTGCATGGCACGTTTGGATGCTTGCCCAGTTGCTTTGACGGGTGGGTGGTGACGAGATGTACTGTGTTGGGAATGGTGTGATGGAGACAACATGGTGTGGCAACGCGAGGGAACAGCACTAGGCAGATGGCGGCGTGGGGCAGATGGTGCGAGGAGGATGGAAGGATGGCACAAGGGGGTTGGCGTGAGGAGGACAGTGTGAGGAGGACAGCGAGGGAGAATGGACATACGGCATGTTGGTCACAGGTCACAAAGGTGTGACCCGTACCATACCCGAGGATAACCATAATGGGCCAATCAATATCAACTTGAAACCCGGTGGGAATACTTATAAGTCTAAGTTATAATGTACATGCGACGTAAGATACACTGTGTGTCTGTTCAGTCATTGTTTCCGCAGACCTTACTGAATAACACCTGGAGCCAATCCTCCACAGGTGACGTTTGTTGGCGCAGTTCGGTGACCTCGGCTTGCAAGCGATTGTGAGCTTCCATGTCATTGAGTATTGCCGTTTGCAGCCTGTTGATCCGAGGTCGAATGTCTGGAAGCTGCCCTTCCATGAGAGTCATCGCTGTCCTGAATTGGTCATCAAGCCTGGCCATCTCTTCGAAATGCTTGGCCAGGTCCTGTTCCATTTTTTTGCTCTGTGTCTTGACTGCCGCCAGACCGGCTTCAAACATAGTGACTTGCATGTCATAGACACTGTGGGTCCCAGTAGGCGCATCAATGTCCATGGAGTGTATAGTGTCAATGGTTGTCTAATGATCTGGTCAATTTCAGTACAATACCAGTGAGTGCTGACTTATTGGCGCGGCTGCATGTCTCTTGGACTTGGGTCGGCTGGCGGCCCCAATGTCAATCTAACAATTGGGTCAGTAATCATAGAATTCCTGAATCCATTGGTACCTACCATCCTTGCCTCCCCTTCGGAAACCCACTTGCCTTCGGGTTCCTCCTCATCCTCCATCCGTGCCTTCTGTTTGCCCTTGATCGACTTGGACTTTTTTGAGGTCTTGGTTCCCTCCCCTTCGGCAACCCACTCGCCATCGGCATCAGCATCTGGGTAGTGGTCGTCCTCCTCGGCCTGGGCCTTCTGTTTGCTCTTGGTCAAGGTCTTCGCCCCAGACTGCTGTTTTGCCTCGGAATTGGGCTTGATCCCCCACTGGCCGTCCTTCTGGGGGCGGGAAATGAGATGTGGCCAACTTTCGCCAGATGGATGACATTCCCTTCACAATCAATGATGGCAGGGAGGTCTTGGATGACGCCGCACTTGGTCTTCTGGGAGGCACATGGACCACACGGCTTGAACTTTCCCTTTGCGGTTCTGATCACTGTGCAGGCGAAATTCTTCTCCTGACACAATGCACATTTCTGTGTTATGGATGCGTTAGTGTAATAGATTCCTCCCACAAAACTTCACTCACCGGCTTGAAAAACAGCTTCCCTGCTGTTTCCTCTCCACCTTCAATCTTTCGCTGTGTCATTCTTGTCTGCTCTGGCTCTGCCGATCCCGTCTGTGGTGCCATCGCAGTCACTGGATCCTCTTTTTCATTGGGAGATGACAGGCGTTTGAGTCGACTCAGCTGCCGCCTGTGGCCAAGCGATGGGATTTTGACTGCTGGAAGCCTCATGTGGGGGGGTTCTTCAGGAGGAACCACACTGGCAGGGGGTTGGGGAGGGGCCATGATGGGCGAAGTGGTTGATGGAGCGGCAGTGGCAACAATGGAGATGGTTGGTGGGGCAGCAGCACCAGTGATGGCGGATGGGGTGGCGATGGAGATGGTTGGTGGGGCGGCAGTGGCAGTGATGGCGGATGGGTTGGTAATTGAAGTGGTTGGTGGGGCGGCAGTGCCAGAGATGGCGGTTATGGTGCTGGTGGATGGGATGGACATGGTGGTGGTGGCATTGAATCTTGTCCACCAATGTGTGGAAGACTCACCAAGGGCGATGTCAGCAGGGATAGACGATTTGTCGATCATTTGCACCTTCCTTGATGACATGTCGAGAAACTGGTTGATGATGTTGTTCTTGCCAAGAACTTCATCCACCATGATTGTGTCCTTGGACTTAAGGTGGAACTTCGCCGCAAGTTCCATGACCACATGTGGGATCCACATATCGCTAGAGTGTTGTATAAAACACTCTTTGGCCTTTTCCTGTTGTATGATAGTAGTGGTGGCACATGGTATCCAGTTCATTGGTACTTACCACTTCTTCAGCGAGCAAATGGATCCACTCTCGCTCTTGAGATTGGTTGATACTTCTTGGGCCTTTGATCGCCCTGAGAATTCTGGCACCGTACACATAGAGTTGTTGCTGGGCTGAGTTGGACGCCATGGGAGGGTGGTGGTGAGAATCGGTGTTCGAGTTAGAAATTGGGAGTTCGGCGGATAGTTTTGACAGTGGACACCTTGCTGAATATAACAATGGATTACGGCAGATTACTTTAGTTACTTTTTTGTGCTTTCATGGTACTTTTCACCACTTATGTAAGCTCATCTCGCCCAAAAAGCTCAAGCAAGCTGATCCTTCTGCTCGTTCCTTGCTTGGGAAATTTTGCTCCACAAAACCCCTTGTGCTTGCACAGCCATGCTCAACTCTTTATCCACTCAACGACACCACCAACCAATCATCTGGCTGTGCTGGGAGTTCTGGTGAGCAGTGTGTTTTGAATGCTCTCCTATTTGAAGTCTGTTGACGTCTTGGGCTGAATACGAGGTGGTGGCCAAGATATTGGGTTAGATTGTCAGTGAGTTTATCAAGTGTGTTTCCAGAAAGATTGCTGAAATATCCAACCCCAACCCCCCTTCGCGACAAGCTGGGTTGAATATGAGGCGACAGGTGAGCAGCCGTTGCCTCGCTGAGTTTGCAACCGGGATGGGCATGGGGACAGTGCTCTCAGAAGAGTCCTCAGCAGTTTGGACGCCATCGTTGTCGCATCGCTGTCGCCCTTAACCTCACCGGCATGCCCATGCCCCCATCACCATCACCCTCACCATCATGTTGTTCACCCTTACACCACTTGCCCCACCATCGTTTGCCATCGCCCTCACTCTCACCAGTACTGACAAGTCCATGTCACGTCATGGTCACCCTCACCCTCACCCTCACGTTCCCGTCACCCTCACCTGACAGTTCATCCTCTCGCCACCCTCGCTTCACCCTCCCACATCCTTGCTTCACCCTTGCCCAGTCCTCGTCTTTGTGTACAAAACCCAAGCAGGAATGGCGCTTGCTCGCGCTCCTGTCACATCACGTCACCTTCACCTTGCCTCACCACCGTTGCTCTGCCCTCATGTGAACGGGAACATACCCTTGCTGTCGCCCTCACCCGCTTGCTCTCACTCCTACCACCCTTGCCGTCAACTTCACCCAGGAATGCACAGCAAGTGCTCCCATCACTCTCGCCATCCATCACTGTCACCTTGGTCCCCTCAGCATGCAGGAGCAACAGCACAACCCATGAATTACATATGTCCTTTGAGATTTCGAAGTGTGTTGTGAAGAGGACAGGGTTGCCAGGGTCCAGGTAAGGGGCTATACATTGAGGCATTAGAACATGCTGAAGTAACATGCTGACGTTGATGGACATACCTAGGCTGACTTGATGGAAAGACACTGCCACCGAGGCAGATCTGTGGATGAGCAGTGACATTGAGGTAAGGATGCAATCAGTGTGGGTAGAAGTGTGAGAGATGAGGAAGAAAGTTGGTGATGATAACACATGGTTAGCTTGACAGATATGACCCGGATGTTGCATACACATGAAAACCATTCTTTGATTCATATGGTTGAAACAAATGGAGTACTCGGAGGGGAGAACAGGCAGCTGGGTGGGAAGTTATACCACAGGATTTGGTGGTTGGTATTCAGAGGGAAAATGATGTGAAAGAAGAGGGGAAAGGCCAAAATGATCAAAAAATGCCTGTACATAGAAATTGCAAGTGTGAGAAACGATCTCATATGCCTGCGCTTGCTTTGATCGTTTGCTGAAACTAGGAATGTATGAAAATGATGGGTGTGCACCTGGCCAGGCAGAAAGAAGAACACAGAAACTGCAGAGGACACAAACATTGTCGGTAAACAAATTTGTCAACCCAAGATTGCCAGGCTTGGACAGCAAAGCCTCCAACCACAGCACCAGACCCAATGAGCCCACAGCTGAGGAAGGAGCACTTGGTTGAGGGCGCAGAGTGCATCCACAAGTAACTTGGGCAACAAGTCAGCAAAGGGTCGCAAGTTGGCCATCCTGGACATCTTCAGGGATGTCACCGCAGCCATGGTACAAGGTTCAACATTTGCTCCAACCCAAACTGTGGCATGGCACAGCGAGTACATACTGATTGCCTTCCTCAGCAACCCTCCTCCTGCCTTATCAGATGAGCAAGTGGTGGTGACAGGTACTGCGGGTACCACGGGTATGGGTTTGTCATGTGTCACAAAATTATGACCTGTACCCATACCCATGCTGTTCTCTATAGACAACTAACTTGGCTTGGGACGAGCATGCTCCTTTTGTGCTAATCTCCTTGTCTGTGCTTGAGTAGGTGCTCTGCCCACATTACTGGCCACTTGGGTGTGCGAGGAGAAGGGTTGAGAGACGGTGCTGGATTCCACTGGAGGTGTGTAGTGGCAGTGAGTACATATGGACATGACAAAGGTAACCACCAGGTCCACAATAAAGGACTTCAAAAGGACGACTGGATTTGCCACCTTCAGAGTACATACTATGGATGACGTTGTTGGAAAATGTATACCTCACCAATGTTTCAATGATGGTCCAGGGAGTAATGGGGAAATTGTGCTGGATTAACCATACCAGCACACCTGAGTGGAAGAGCTCATCGCAGACTCTGGTGTCTGTGGTAAAACATCCCATCCAATCCGAGCAGACAAGAGGAGAAACGGAAGGAGGGTGGTCGACATGAGGGAGGACATAGAGAATGTAGTCTAGGAATACCATAATGTCCAAGAAGTAGCATTGAGCTTGAGCCACAAAGACGATGACATTGCAGAATGTGAGAGGGTGGTTGAAAAGAATCATGAGCTCATGGTCAAGGGCCTTGAAAAGGCCACTGACAAAGTCTTTCTTGTCCCCATGTGTTTTTTTCCAGTTGTCATACTGTACGACAGTGATCTGGCACAACAAGATAACTCCCAGTGCTTTCTCCTGCTTAAGTTTGCCCACAAGGAAAGTGGTGTGGGGGAGGGGCTCAAAATCTGCGAGGGAAGGGCAATACCATGCCCATGAGAGAGGGTCAGGGGAAGGGTGACATTTGCTTCGATGTATGCATACGGCATATTCGTATCATTTGGAATATACTTGAGGCCACTGGAAACAATCCATGGTTCCAAAGCGACCATCCACACGAGCTTGCAATTCCTTGTCATTGTTGTGGGGTTTGGAAACAAAAGACATGTTCAGAGTGGTGTAAATGATTGTGCTGTCACTGTTGCAAGCGATCAATTTGGCATCAAGGGAGTTGAAAATAGCTTATGTGGCAAGTGAGCTCAACACCTCAGAGACAGCCCTGAGAAGACTTACCATTGTCAGTGCAGGTTTGAGGGGCATATCTTGTCACAGCAGTGGCCATGATCAATACGACTACCATAGGTTACAATGAGATTGTGATTAGCACCAACATGTAATACAATCATGCGTACATACTTATTTGAAACCCAGAGAGGTGCCTTGGAAATGTGATGCAATAAAGGGAGGGAATGTTAAGGTCGTGCAAACTCCTCGCAGGAACTCCGGAAACTCCGGAGTTAGTCAGAGTTGGTTGGGACTTGGCCTTAGCTTATGTGCTATGCCCTTGCTGTTAATTGGGTCCCGGAGAAGCGGAGCAGATCGGAGCAACTCGGAGACATTGGTGATGTCAACGAGCTCAAGATAGATGACGACGACGACGAAGGTAATGCCAAAGTCCGAAGCCTGGATCGGATGAGGGGACAGACAGAGTCGGACAGAAGAAGTTTATCTAAGTCGATATTCAGACTGAAGTACATGAGGATAGTAAATACAGTTTATATACTACTGGAGTATACTACGGAGTCCTGAAGCGGAGCAGTGCTCTGGAGGTACGAAGGTACCGAGCTGCGGAAACACTGGGTCGGAGTAATCTACGAGGCGAGAGGAACGGATGTAGTACAGGATTAGAGGAACAAATGTAGAGGGACTAAAGGAGATAGTACACTGGATACTAATGGAGATTTACCAAGTTCGGAGTTCGGAGGTGCGGAGGTGTGGAGGTGTCCCGGAGGACCGGAGTTGACTAGGTAAAATCATGGATATGACACAAGCTTACTTTCTCCTTGCTTAAAATATTTTTGTCTCGGAACACTTAGCTCACACTTAGGTGAGATGTAATCACGGAGATTGGGTAACATCTACTCCAGATAATCTGATAATTGTGTTCATCAGAAGTAGATTGTAAAGACTTGGATAGTAGTAATCATTGTATAGTAGTAGTACTCTGTGCCAGTCCTGTTGAGAATCCTGGTATTTCTTATTTAGATATTCTTATCCTGATACCAGATTCTAGAATGGTCTATGACCTTATCTTTGCGCTATTCATATTACTCACCTTATCAAGATAAGCTATCTCTTATCTGTTGATCTAGACTTATGATGTCATTCTTATCTCTTATCATGACATCATGTCCTTATTAGCCAATAGCTGATTCCTCTCTTATCTCTTATCATACTATACAGTTATGATGTTAGAGTTCAGTATCAATACATACAAACAGTACTAGATACTATACAAGATAGGCCTTACAGCCTATCTCTCTATCTCTCTATCTTGCTCTTTCCTATCACTCTTGGTTCACATCTGAGCCTCCCAGCTTATACTTGAACCACTTCAAATTTTGTCTCCAACTACCAGAACCTGTCTACATGAGTCTCCCACTAGACATCTCATCCCTTCATGTTCCTGCACTATCGAGATTGTATTCCCGATAGGTTATGAGCCTCGCTTGAAGACGGTCCGTCATACACTAGCACTGATACCCACTATCTTCACACATTACAGTTCTTGGTTGGTTACTGGATTGACACTGGCTATCTCCATGGTCACTTTGACCATGTCGATTACTATTGGAGCTGAACCCATTCAGGTTACAGAAGAGAACAACCTCTTAGAGTTTGCTGTTACTTCTGGAGAGTTGATAATTCGATGTTTACTCCGCAAATTTCAACTTCTCTTTGTTACAGAAATGAATGGAAACTGAGCCTTGCTAACAATTGTGCTTCATTTAGAACCACTTTCGGAGGTTGGTATTCCATCCAATTCACTTGTCCCAGAAGAATGAGACCCCTCTTCTTCACCTCCTCTTCCTCATCTTAACAATGATGAGAATATTTTCTTCCCTGATCATGCATTCCAGCTTCACTGCCCCCTGTGCCCACATCTTTTCGAGATTGGAGAGATCTGTTATCACCCAAACCAAGGTGTTAACATTCTTAGATGAAGCCCTGAAGACGCTCCATCAAGACAAGAAGTCTTTGATCATCTCTTTGAGTTCTTACATATTATTCCTGGACACACTTTTCATCCTCATCATCCTTCTAATTTAGGATCTCCTTCAACTTCTACTCTTGTTGAAGAAGCTATAAGAACTGCTATCACCCAAGAAATTCCTCATCCATCATTCCCTTCCCTGTCTACTGACTCTCATCATGCCCATTATATCCACCAAGATACCCCAGAACCCTCTTCCATACCAGTGTGACAACTTCATGTACACCGAGGTCATGGATGAGGAGACAACAGACCTTCAAGAGCTACCGGCTGACCCAATCATGGAGGATGGACTGCTGCCACACCTAGTGGCAGAGTTCTGCTTCGCAAGGTTTTGAACACCTGTTAAGGTCGTGCAAACTCCTCACAGGAACTCCGGAAACTCTGGAGTTGGTCAGAGTTGGTTGGGACTTGGCCTTAGCTTATGTGCTGCCCTTGCTGTTAATTGGGTCCCGGAGAAGCGGAGCAGATCGGAGCAACTCAGAGATGTTGGTGATGTCAATGAGCTCAAGATAGACGACGACAACGATGAGGGTAATGCTGAAGTCCAAAGCCTAGATCGGACAAGGGGACAGACAGAGTCGGACAGAAAGAGTTTGTCTAAGTCGATATTCAGACTGAAGTACATGAGGATAGTAAGTACAGATTATATACTACTGGAGTATACTACGGAGTCCTGAAGCGGAGCAGTGCTCC
>JBBPQL010001000.1:416-13882 GCA_038092515.1 Boletus subparvulus | reverse complement strand
AGGGCGCAAGAGCTTTTCGGAAGCAGTTCCGGTCATTGCCGAAATACCTCTGGCCCTTCCGAGTTCGGAAGGGCGCGGGAAACTCGGAAGCGGTTCCGAAATGGTGCTTCCAAAATGAGACCTCAGAAGCACCGGAACCACTGTGTGGTTCACGGTTGAATACTGTCACTAACCAACTGCTGAACACTTACCTTGATCCCCAACGAACCAACCGAGGTGGAGACCGCCTTCGACAAGGCTCGCTCCACCACCAGTGCTACCACATCCTCCACCTCGTTGACATCGATCGCCGACTCTTGCGTGGCCGGGGGCACGCGCTTGCTCGTGGCGTCCTCAGGCTCAACCGTATTCAATTTGGCCATTAGCGCGGCGGCCCGCTCCTTGTCGGCCCGCTCCTTCTCCATCCTCTCCTTCCACCCCGCTTGCACCCGTTCGGCGTCCACAATCTGCACCACGTCCTTGCCCTCTGGCTCTGCAGAGACCTGGAGTTGCTCAGCCTCCTTCTTGGCGGCCGTCCACTCACCCTACCAAATGTAAGCCCGAGTTAGCCATTTTGACTCCGAGTTACTCGGACTACTCACCATCGCACAGTCAAACCGTCCCACCCAATCCTCTATCTCCTCTCGCAACTCCTCCTTGTTGTCGGGTACACACCTTGCGAGTGCGTCGAGGGTCTCCACCGCCATCTTGCATCTTGCCTTGACGGCCCACCAATGGTCTAGGCCCAGGTCGGTCATTGAGCGGAAGCGATTGAATTTAGCCTGGAATTGGGACATGCCGAATGGATGATGATAGATGGAGAGAGAGAAAGACCGCGCACAGAACACGAGTTTTTTTTCATTGTTTGGATTTATAACTCCACATCCACAGCTTAGTCAGCAAACAACAACACACGTAGCTGACTGAGGACAGTCAGCATCTAAAGTCCCCCTCGGATGTAGAGACTGGTACGTCTCTGTAGGCGTATCCTCCATTTCCCCCACATTCCCAGAATCCCCTTGCACTCTAATATCCTCTCCAATGCATCCTTGACAAGTCCAAGCCCAGCCGTCTTAGTCCGAAGGTACTCCGGTACTCCGGAGCATCGGTCGTCTCGGTCTTCTATATCAGAACTATCTGTTTGTCCTTATCTCATCATCGTTCATTCCACTACTTCTCGGTCCCATCATCCTTCCTTGCCACGTGCCTTCCACGGACTTCAGCGATCTCATCATTGTTCCTCTTTAGGTCTTTTAATTCCAGACCGATCACATGTGACAGCCGCTATATAAAAATGCTCCATTCTGTCTAGACAGATGGTGGTGCCTGTCTGTTCATTTCCAATAGTGTATTTTCATTACCCATTTGGGTTTCATGTCACGGCTAGTAGTTTCTGGTTGTAGTTAGAGTCTGAGAATGCTCGGACTATAATATCCATGTACGATATCGAAAATACCAGCTCCCTTTTGGCTCACAATTACCGTCACCGTCACCATCTTCAACACCAAACACAGTAAAACGTCTACTGTGTATTTACCGTCTCTCTCTTTCATTCCATAGGCCCGAAACCCCTCGGACTATCAGATTAATGCTCAGACTACCGCTCGCATTCCGCTCGGACTTGTTCTTAAACACTGAGTACCGTCGATCGGACTTCTCCCAGACTTCTCCCTTTCCTTTCGAGTCTCTTTTGGGACGAACCAATCGTACCCACTAACTATTTCTATACTTGCTATAGTCTGTTGGTAGGTTTTATACCCTTAGGAAACCATCACAGCCGGACAAGGATCTTTAAACCGTATTCTCTATTCTTGTTCTGTGCAATCTAGCATATACTTGAGTCCATAAGCATTCGGCTTGTGACCTTCGAAGATACTCAACGCTCGACCTTCGCATCTCTAAGTTAAATCAAGGATGCAGTGTCTCTTCATGAGCACCTCCCTTGAGACAACTTGGTTCCGCCTCAATCTACAAAGTGTACATCTCGCGTAACAAGGCCCGGGTATGGTGCTGAAAAAAAGGCTTCAATGTCTTGAGTATGGTCTGCATGAGGCTTCCTCATCGGTGCATCTAACTCAATAACCTCGACATCCTTGAGTAGGCAATCAGGCCCAGTCTCATCTGGACCTGACGGCCCTGCCAGTGCCTGCACTGGGGCAGTGGTTGGTGCTGAAGCTCGGCCTTTCCCTAGCAACAAACATATTAAAATCATTCATATTGTAAAGTAGGAAGAACTGACCTTTGGGTTTCTTTTTAGGCTGGCCTTCCGAGTCCGACTCAGAGGCAGAACCATGACGGCAGGAGTTGGGATTGACGACCTTACATTTTCCACATTGGGTCAGATGGTTGTCAGGCAGAGGGCATGAGCCCGCCTAAGCTAGCCAATGGGAAGACAGTTCCAGGTCAGTGGCGTTCTCAGCGCATGTGACTCATGCTGATGGGTGTTTTGGCCAGCAAGGCTGTTCGTCATCTATATTACCATCCATTTCCAGGGAATAAGTGATCAATCGGGAGAATGACGGTGACTATGAAACCTTAAAATTTTAGTCGCACATACCTTTTATGGCTGTCAGTGTTAGCCGGCTATGAACATCCACTGAAGCCACAACTTTAGGGCTTGGCCTGGCTTGGCCCAAGGCTTCAAGAAGTGCAGGCCAGGCCCTGAGCCCTCTCTGGCCCCCATCACAGCCTGGCTTGGCATGGCCTGAAAGGGTCTGGCTGCTGGGGCTTGCTGGCTTTCAGGCTGGGCCGGCAGATCACTACTTGGAATAGAAAGCAAGGTGTCATACACCTCATTATAGATATTGGGGGTGATGCAATTGGAATCCATGGGAGAGAAAGTGTTTGAGGAACCCGCATGAGACCTTGCGACTTTGTACGATCGCAGACCTTGAATAGATTGGGTTGGTGCAAGGATGATTGTCACCTGTTGGGAAAAATAACCCACGAAGCTGAGAATTGGTGTCCTAATGTCGTCGTCATTTTAATAAACAACAAAACATGCTATCGAAAACTCATCTCGTATGGGTTCGACAGTAGTAGCTTACATAATGTCGGAAAACGTATTCGCGTATTGCAATCAGGCATGCTTGCAGTGTTCTTGTAATGGTAATTGAGATAAGGTTACAATTTCTGGCGGAGTTGTAATCTTATCTCAGTGTATTGCGATCACGCTTATGCCTCACGGCTAAGCTTTAATTCTGTTTGTTGACTATGCGCCTCGTCGCTTTCCCTTCAACATCCTTCGTCTCACATTCTGTCCCACTCTTCCCCTTGCCCTTTCAATACCCATAGAACCGTTCCTGGATGCCTCCAGACCGATCAAAACTTGTCCAGTGCGAAATATGTGGCAAGCAATTCCAGTCAGCCGGTCTACCTCCGCATCGCAAAGCTTGTGCCAGAAAAAACCAGAAGTACCAGGAAGACCTCGCCCTCCTCAAAACTTTTTCCCAAGGTGCGCATATTGCCTTAAATTGAGAACAGTTAATCTTCACTGACGACGTTATTTAATACCCATTCATTATATAGGCGCCTCGTCGTCAAACAACCCTGCAGCTGCTGCACCCCCCGGCTTAGACCCACGTGCGGTGCCGCGCGTTTTTCAAGGTATGCAGACAAGCATACATCATTCCGTCTGTTTATTTTGATGCAGGCTCCGAACATAATGCATGGGCGCATGATCTTGAAGACTTTGCAAATGATATCGACACGATTCCTGGCCCACCGGACGGTCACGAAGTTGGTGAGTACAATAGTATGTTCTTTGTCACTCTTTCTGAATTCTGTGGACAATCCAGGCGCCCGAGCGCCTCAATTAGACGACATTCGCGTTGAATACCACCCTCAGAGTGGACGTGAAACTGAAAATTTCGCATTCTCTGACTTCTCCCACAATCATTTTCCTAAGCCACCCATGCCCAATCCAGACCGGGATCCGTGGCATCCATTTCGTACCCTACTCGACTTTGAAGTTGCCGAACTTGCCTTGGAAGCTGCCCTCAACAAGAACCAAACTGAGCGCCTGATCAGATTGTTACGGCGGGCCCATTACCAACGTGAGAAGTTCACGATCACGAACCAGTCCGATCTCCGAGCAACGTGGGATGCCAGTGGAACACGTCTCACACCAGTAAGAATACCTTTTCACTACTGTTACATCGACCTGCTAATTTACATTCACGTCGAGTCAGTTCCAGTCATCCATTGTCCCCGTCCAGTACCGGAGCGAGCCTGAGCCGCGCGAATTCCGTATGTGGTATCGGTCACTTTGGGACTGGGCATGCGACCTCGTAAAGGATCCTTCCGTGGGTCCTCACTGTATTTTTGATGCGCAGCGTTTGTCAAAGTTTGATGGTAATTCATTTGTACGTTTCATCGACGAACCTTATACTGCTGACAGTTTCTGGAACTTCCAAGTGCGTTCATATCTGTTGTTCATTCGGTTGTGTACCCAAACTTAAATTATATTCTATTTTCATCCCGTGTTATCACTATCATTATCATAGACTGAACTCCCGGCTGACGGTAAAGTACTCGCATTCATTCTCTATGCTGACAAGGCAAAGCTATCGTCGTTTGGACGTGAGAAGGGCTATCCTGTCGTCGCCCGTCTTGCCAACTTGCCTACGATTATTCGGAACGGCGAAGGACTGGGTGGAGGCCGAGTCGTTGGTTGGCTTCCTATCGTAAGCACTCGTTTGATGGAGATCACGGTGACATTGGCAGTATAATAACATTGCTAATAATCTGCAGGTGAAAGAAGAAAAGGGTCAGTCTGGAAAGTCCGCATGGGCAAACTTCAAGACGGCTGTATGGCATGAGTCATTCAAGGTCATTCTCGAAACGATTTCAAGGCACTCAAAGTCTGGTTGCTGGGTCAAGTGCTGGGACGGGATCGCTCGCCGGCTGTTCCCCCGAGTTCTTATTCTATCGGCTGACTATGAGGAACAGTGAGTTTTTTGATATTAATGTTGATGATTTGGCCTCACAATGTATCATATCTAGATGTGTCATGACGCTTACTCGAGGTGTCAAGTCGAAATTCCCCTGTCCGGTTTGCCTAATCCCGCATGAAGAGCTCTCTAAGCCTGGACAATCTGGGCCGTTCCAGCATCGATCAATCAAACAAGTTCTCCAGACAGTTCTGCGCGCTCGAGAGGCCGGAAATGCCGAGGAAAGAGAAGCTATATTATCAAGTGAAAGCTTACGAGACGTCGACGTGAGTTGGTTGAAACAACTCCCCAACTAACATTCTATTTGACCTATAATGCCATCTTGTTAGAATGCATTCGGCATCATGGAACATGCCGATCCCCATGTAGCTGCCTGCTTCGACCGCCTCCATGCCAATCAGGAAGGGATGTTCGGTGACCATCTATTTGCCGAATGCAAAGTGGTTCTCAACAGTTTGGGACGAGCAGCGGTGGTCGAGGTCGAGCAGGCGTGGGTCGTCCTTTTTCATGTGTTCCAGATTGTCAGTTCATTGTCTCACAGGTTTTCGGCGATGCCGAGGTGGCGAGGACTATACCACTTTGATAAGGTGTTTGAGATGAAGTTCAATGATGGAAGCAAGGAAGAAGATATTTCTAAGGTCCGTATTAACTTAATCCTGGTTTCCATTATTACAACTTGAAGACCTACCAAACTTGTTAGATTCTGGTTTTCGCTAGCCATGGTGTTCTTACAGAGCAAGACAATCGCACCGGCTATCTCCTCCTCCGCTGTATCCGTGCCTATGTCGTGTTCGACCTGTATCTCGCACTCGAGGTGCAAACTTCAAATACGATCGCAAGCGGCCGGGAAGCACTCACTTCCTTCTCGATATTGCTTAATGTACGTCTTCTGGGCAATTCTGTATTGACAATATTCCCGATTATTCTATGACTGACTTTATATTATTAACAGAGTTACATTCAAAAGACGAAAGATAGAATGAAGGACCCGAAAAACTGGGAGTTTCCGAAGAACCACACCCGTGCTCACGTCTTCGACGACATCCTCGCGAAAGGTGCGACACGTGTTTACAACACGAAGCCTAATGAAAAGATGCACGGTCCTATAAAAGAAAGCTATCAGTGACGGACCAACTTCAAGAATGTCGCAGAACAAGTACGTATAACAAATCCTCTTCTAGAGTAAATATTTCGTCCAATTGATTGGACTGATACAGATCCTTCGTGTTGACCACGACCAACTTTCATCACAGTATATACGATGCAAAATCGAAGAACACGATGACTATGTCAATGACCAACTAGCTCTGGATCGCAGCGACCCCGATAACCCTAACGACGACAACGACAATGACCCTAATGGTCCTCCCGACGAAGACCTCCATGTAATGGTTGGATCTCGTCAATGCCCCAGATCATTTGACATTGTTGAGATGATGCATGGCGACAATCCTGGGTTCGAACGGTTTCGTATCAAGGTCAACAACTTTCTCAACTATACACCTGTTGGGCGGGTGCTTCTCGATCATCAGAATGTTCAGAACATCCAGCTGAAAGCCAATAATGAGGTACGTATTCACGGACTGAAACTCTCTCGTGTTCACAACCGCTATGTATATACAGGTTATCGAGTATCGCTACCTCAAAGTCAACTATGAATCCATGGTCGACTGGTGTGAACATGTGGACTACCTTCGCTGCAGCCCATCCTTCCATGGCACTCCTCGGTACGACTGTGTCATCATCAAGACTGAGACCGGCCATATTTTTGGCCGTCTTCTCCTCATCTTCAAGTGCCTGGCCATCGAGAAGACCGCCCTTGTCTTGGTGCAGCCTTATGATGCTCCGACTGGGGTACGCTCACGAAAGGACAAGCATCTCGACTTTTTCCGACTGCGCGCCCGACCACGTACATCATCGGAGGTGTTTTCCGTACGATCCATCGTTCGTGGTGCTGCTCTTATCGAGGACTTCACTCAACCGGGTGACTACTTGGTAATCGACACTGTGGATACCGACATGTTTCTTCGTATGCAGAAAATGCATCAAGATGCAGGCCATTACGACTGATTCAGAGCACACTGTAACTCGTAAATTATACTCTATTTATGTTGTAAGTCATTTCTTCCTGTCAGCATCGTGTCCACTCTGAATCATAAATAGCAGTCGTGCAGGACACACAGCCGTTCTTTTATACATTGACATCACAAACCGCTTAGACTGGAGTCACTGGACATCCTTTCAAGCAATCTCCTTTCAAACTCCCGACGTACCAACTGGGAACCTATATTTGGAAGACGGCTTCTGCCATTGACGGCTGGAAGTGTATTAATAGCAGGCCTCGCTCTGTTTGGTGCTCTTATGATACACCTCTTCATACAGTATGGGTAACCCTCCGAGGTCAGCCTTTCTTCCAAGCTTGTCTTCTAATTTCTGATTCTGGATGGATCAAGAACCGCAAATCAGAATGGTATGGCTTTTGTATAGATTCTTGTCATCTCCATCACCCTAGTGGCGGTTGCTATCCCAGAAGGTGGGTCGGGCACGGTGCCACTGGTCATCTCGGACTGACATTCACTAAAGGTCTTCCTCTTGCCGTCACCCTTGCGCTCGCATTCGCTACCAGATGCAAGACAAAGGATTCAGAGAATCAGCTTGTCCGTGGACTCTGAATTGGTTCGTATTAATATGAAGCAATGACCAATGCTTCTATCTGAATCATATCTGTACAGAGTCTACAGACAAGCCTGGCATTCTCACACAAAATGCCATGACTGTCGTTGCAAGGTCCATTGGTATCCATGCAAAGTTCGCGCGACAACTTCAACACTCTTGAATTTCGTCGAGGAGCTCCGCTGGCCCAGTCACAAGGAAATTCGCGATGCAGCCAATGTCGTTCAAATGTTTCCTTTCTCGAGTGACCGCAAAACCATGGATGTTGTAGTGGAGCTCGAGAACAGCAGCCATCGACTATACGTAAAGGGGGCCAGCAAGATCCTCACGAAACTGTGCATTCGCCATGTCATTGGTTCACCAGACGCGAATCAAGCTAGCGACGAGGATGCCACTGTAGAAATTGGCGTGTACGCTGAAATCAATGTGTCCCGCACGATCATCTTTTACGCCAATCAATCACTTCGAACCATCGGGGCTGCACTGGAATGGGAACGAAGATGTGCGTCGATCAATCCCACCCCCTCTTGTCTTCTAATCATTGTTTAGATACCATATGAAGACCTCGCTCGCGAGCTCACTCGCATCGGTATTGTCAGCATAGAAGATCCCCTATGCCAAGGTGTTCGACATTGACAGGCTGTGGCAGATTTCCAGAAAGCCAATGTAGCCGTCAAAATGTGCACTGGTGATAATGTCCTTACTGCCCACTCTATCACTTCCTAATGTGAGATCTTTACAGTGGGCGGCATTATTATGGAAGGGCCAGTCTTTCGGCAGTTGAATGATGCAGAGATGCTCGATGCCTAGACCCTGACAAGTTCTTGCCCGTTCTTCTCCTGAAGATAAGAAGATTCTCGTTGAAAAGCCGCGTTCCCTGGGGAAGATCGTCGCTGTCTGAACCACTGGTGTCGGTACAAATGATGGACCTGCGCTCAAAACAGCACATGTCGGCTTTTCGATGGGCATTGCTGGTACTGAGGTGGCGAAAGATGCTTCTGACGTCATCCTTATGGACGACAATTTCACCTCAATTGTCAGGGCTATCGTGTGGGGCTGCTGCGTAAATGACGCCGTGCGGAAATTCCTGCAGTTCCAGCTCTCCACCAACATGACTGCTGTTGTTGTTACGTCTGTCACGGCTGTTGTATCGTCGTCGGAAATGTCCACCGTGACCTTGCCGGCTGTCCCAGCTGCTCTGGATCAACATTATAATGGTCACTTTTGCTGCTCTCGCGCTTGCTACCAGTCCCGCATCTCCAGTCCTTCTCGACAGAAAGCCAGACAAGCTCACTGCATTGCTGTTCACCGTCAGCATGTACGAGTAAATCCTTTCCCAATCGGCTTATCAGATTGCCGTCACGCTCATCATTCACTTTTATGGTCTGCAGATTCTCAACCTTGAGGACGCCTCAACGAATGACATGGTTGTGCAGACAGTAGTCTTCAACATCTTTGTGTTTGCACAAATCTTCAAATCTTTCAATTCGAGACGACTGGACCGCAACTCAACATCTTTGAAGGCCTGCTGAAGAACCATTATTTCCTTGTAATCACACTCATCGGTAACTCCATACTTTGCATCTTCTCATTTCCGCATTTAATTGTCATCCTGTAGATGGTACAAATGACAGGCCTGCGCTCAAAATGGCACATGCCAGCTCTTTGATGGTCAATTTAAATGGTGCTGAGGTGGTGAAAGATGCTTCCAACGACATCCTTATGGACAATAACTTCGCCTTAATTGTCAAAGCTATCTGAATCATGTGGGGCCACCGCATAAACAGCACGTAATGTCATTACCTATCTGAATCAGGGATCCGGTTTGTTCCTATCTGAATCATTAAGTGTTTTCTTCTTGTTTTATTACATCAATGTTCCGATTGACAAGAAGTATCCAGCAAGCTGCCTGTCGGTTATTGTCGGGTGTTGTCGACAAGTCCGCAACCCTGAATCCCCACCATAACACGTCAATAACAAGGACGTGACCATGCCCTGCACCTCCTGGGCCACCCGACAATATATATTTGGGAAGATCCTGACCTGTTAAACGAGGTGAGTCCCAAAATGTGATGTAACTTTGCATTCACCGCTAAAACACTGGATCATTGTTACCACAGAATTTGGCATCAAATCGCACCGCCTGGTGATTCAGAGGCGGCGATGATCACGTCACTATGCCTCGTGCTTCCACGTTCCATTTCCCAATTTGTCGTGCTTTCTTAGTTTAAATACTGGATGGTGAGTCGCATCTGTTCGAGTTGTCTTTCACTCCTGCTCAATTACATTGTTGCCTATTATACAGCTCTCTGCTCCACCCTCATATAATCTGCACTATGTCAGCCATCTCTGGTTGTGCCGCCAATGCTATTCTGGATCTCGACGACGACGAACCTGTTGTCATTCTGAGTCGTCCTCACCTAGCCACCGCGACAGCAGACACCCAGAACGACGAGGTAAGCAACAACCAATAGTTTGAGTCCATGGAACTAATTCTATGATGTCGTACATCAAACAGGCATTGAGGCAGGCACAACTCGAGCTCGATGCTATGAAGGAACAGTGTCGTGCCTTACAGGAGCAGGTTCGGATCGCTGAGGCAAATAAATCGCGCAAGTCGTCGAAGGCCTCTGCACCTGAGGCACTCAGCACTTTTGATACTGAAATCCAGACGCTCGCGAAGAAATTCGGGGTCTTGGCTGAAATGTTTCCTCCGTCAAAAGATGTTCTCAGTCGCCCACTGACTCCCAGTGTATCAAACACATCCCCTGCGTCGTTGGAGATCATCGGTAAGGCCCGCTACGCATCAACCCTCACAGAGGAAGCGGCGATTGTCGCAGAGCTAGACTCAATGCTTCCACCACATATCCAAAACCTCCGAACCTCGCACCATTTTGCTGATCAGGTATGTAATATCTGGCATGATTCAACTGAATATCACATGAACTGATGTATCTCAGTTGGCAACTCATGTCAGCAGCGGCCGATCCAGCGAACTCCACAAACTTCGTCAGGCAGCCGGGAACCTTTTTCAACTGCCCAGTAACTACTTCGGCTGCGATATGGCTTCCCGTCGCCTTGAGTTCCCAGAAATTCGTGCACTACTCGGAGTACAGCAGGACGCCATCAAGCCCAACTTGAAGTATCCCACATTCCCGCCGCTTCTATACGCTGATCACAAATTCAACATACGCACGCCCTTCTCCAACTGGGAGTTGCTTGCTTCCGTACGTCGCAGTCTACTCTTCATTAATACTAACTAATAGATCATTTGCTGAACATTTTTCATGATAGATTCTTCGTATCGTTTTTTGGGGACGGACCGCACTCACGCATGAGGCCACGCGGCGCGCTGGGGGAAAATCCAATGGAACGATATGGGGCGTAACCTTCTGTACGCCGGGATCCCTTGCATGGGCCGCCGTCATGGTCAGTCCAGATTGCTTTGTTTTTTTTATCTTGACTGTTGCTAACAGTTACTCTATAATACCCGCTCTAAATTATAGGCGGTCTTCATTGTTTCGCCAGACTCCCAGTTCCCTAAGGATGGTAAAGGTGCCACCTCCGAAATTCCGTACCACAAGCTTTTTTCTCAGTACAAGCTTCTCTTCGTTAATAACTGGGACACGCCGTACGTTCTCAACTTGGTTGGCAAAGTTAACCAACGAGTCTTCGGCAAGACCAAGGCTTCCCTGTCTAGTACTGCAACAATGAATGAGGAGGATTTCACGACCGACATTGACGCTGCCATGGCCGCCATGGCAATGGGTCTGCCAGACTCTGAATCACCTGACTCCGAGTTCCAGGACACGGGTTCTTCAGAGCCCACCCTTGGCTTGTCATTTGGTGCAGTGGCGGAAATCGTATCATCCAATGACGTTGCTGGTAACGAGCAGGCTTCGGTGGCGCTTCGGGTTCCAGATCCACAGGCAGGTGAACTTGAAGCATTGACAGCCCTACACTCGGAGATGGGGGAGGTTTTGGACAACCCCAAGGAATCAGAATCTGTTTCAGTAAGAGGGCGTGGAAAGGCACGTGGTAATTCTAAGCAAGGTAACAAGTCCAAGGTAGCTATGAATGGTGCAGGAGCTGTAACACGATCCACACGTCGTAGCGCTGCTAAATAGATCCAACCTGGTGTCGGTGATAGTTTCCTTAGATATAATTTGGATTCTACTACTAGTACATTGACATGATGCACTCCATGTTTTCGTTAGTTTTATGACCTTCATCACTGTTAACTTTGTACATTTGCTCTAAGTAATAGTAAGGACTCGATATAATAAAGTGTGGTTCAAGAGTAACTATGGGCATGTAGCCTAACGGATAACTATCAACAAGGTGAGTAGTATTAACTATTGTATTATTGAGTCTAACTGATGTTAAAAGTTCTAGGTTCGAATCACGATCCCGACAGTATTAGAAGAGAATTCTGATTGGCCAGTTGGCTTGGCCTGTCTCAATGGCTCTCATGCCATTGAGCTGCGCCACACTTTCTTTTTGCAGATTTATCCCTGTTGTGACCATATTGCAATTGTATTGCACGCCGCATTGTAATCTTATCACAATTCACACAATATAATTGTATGCCAATTGCAATCCTACCACAATTCACGCGATATAATTACTTTGCAACCACACGTGATCAAAATGATACCGGCCGTCTCCGAACCCCATTGCAACCGCAATTGAAATCCCGATTAGTATGCTATTTCAATCAGACCTTTAGTATCTCAATACCCACGTAATGGTAGCGTCCTATTTTGGCATTGCAATACCTTGCAATCCATTGAATTAAGTTTTCCAATTTTCCGACATGTTCAGTGGTTTCGACGATCGCGTCTATCGTGTTCTTCGTTGGCTTGTTGATTGTGTACAGTAACCCGAGCCTGATGGTCGCTCGCAATGCGGTATATCTCCACGGCAAAGACCACAATTGCCTGGAATGTTCACGATGAAAGGTGGAAGCCATATGGACGCTCGGTCGAACGAAATCGGGAGTGACCTGGCTTGCAATCACGCACTCATTTCCGATTGCCTCCCTCATATGGTCGTACGTCATCTCAACCCATCGTCCCGTGCATTCACGCTTTACTTATATGACGTTTCTCGGCGGCCCTCGGTGCAGATTTTCGGTCGGAAGGGACATGCCACTGTCGCGACCGTCAGCGTCGAATGTTTCATTATCGTGTTGTTTGTGGTTACGGGCGTGAGGGCGATGCGGCTGTTCTCTAGGAACGACGATGTGGATGATATGGATGCCTCTACGGAAAAGAACCCGTCGCAGCACGAAATCGGGCACGGTTCAGGAAACTGATACGTGTTTGCATAGACACCGATAGGTATATTTCTTACTTTACGGTGAGATAGGGAAGATATAAGATGTTTCGACAAAACGACCGGTAGCGGATGATAGAAGTGCTTATAGTAGACATCGGCACTGTCGTCCGCAACTTGACATAGATCTTTTAATGCATTCCACCACTATTGTCTGCATGGCCAGAACAAATCCACGAGGGTATCAACATTGAAAAGGATAGTGGAAGATTAATGTTGTACGACGATAGTCCCCCAGGTCCTTATTGTGAGCCCCAGCTGCCAAGCGCGCACAAAGTGGACTCTCACTTCTCCGTTGTTTCGCCCACCAGACTCAGGTTTCCTTTCTTCTGGGAGATCTGCGGGAGCAGCTTCTGAGTGCGGAGTGGTCTTGGGCTGTTGGCTCGATGCAGCCGGTTTGGCGGCTGCTTTCTTCTGTGAAGCACAATAAGTAAGGGTGTTCATAACCGGACAAGACGGATGAACTAGCCTGTGGTCTAAGGATGGACTTTCCAACCGCGTCCGCAGGGCCGAGTGGTCAGATAT
>JBBPQL010000999.1:0-13889 GCA_038092515.1 Boletus subparvulus | reverse complement strand
TTGGTCCGTGTGCTGTATGCCCACTTATTTAAACGACGACTTGTCATGTATCTCCTTTAACTTTAATCTACTTGATTCTCCCTTGTCACTAGATCTCTCTGAGTCTTCGCACTACTCTTGAGTGTGCGCTTCCTTGAAATCTTCGTCCTTGAACTCCCTAAAGCAGCTGTTGTTGCTAGGAGTTGCTGCAGAAGCCCCCAGCACCCTTTGCTCTTGAAGACGCCCTTCAAGAACCCTTGAACCCTCGTCCCTTCAAGTCTATGTTTGCCTCTACCCGAGTCAAACATAACACCAATTTCATTGTCATTTTTGAGTACGACTGAAGTTGGATATTTTTCACTGTCGCCAGTTGTACTAGTATCTTTGTCATGTTCTTTCCCCTTATCTGCAAATGGACTGTGTGTCGGGGACGACTCTTTGTTGTTACGTAGATGTGGCGGTCTCAATTTCAGGCAAAGTGCCTGTGCTACTTTGCTTGTCATCTGTGAAGCTTGTCAGAGATAATCGTTAACGTTTGGCGATTTCAATCAAGCCTTTTTGTTTGCTTACCGTGGACGTTTGCTGAATACATCCTCTGTCTCGTCTTCCAAAGTCACCTTTCGTTTCCCCTTCAGTGGCATGATAAGTAAAGTTGCAATATAGTTGGTGATTTAGTTTCAATAGTGAGCGGTCGTGACTGCACGGAGATGTTCAGTTTCGTCCCTTAGATTGGTTTGCAGTTGTTGACTTTGTTCTTGATTTGTGTGAGAGATATGGTAAGCTTGGCGATTAATGATTGACTCCAACATGACGAGTGGTGGTGAATATGACATAGCTATAATGTCATCATCAGATCCCCCTTTTTCTTTCCCCCTCTTTCCCCCTGTGGTTTCAAGTAATGGTGTGCAAATGCGATATGAGTGGAGTTATTCATCCAGTTTCCAAGTCTGATTGTGTCAGAAAGGTATGCAGATACATTAAACGGTAATACAATCAGTAGAAAAATTAAAAATAAAAACAAGGAAGAAGTCACTGTAGCTTGAAGAACAGTGAACGTGACAATTAATGGTGGTTTAAATAGCAGTAGTTGAATGACAGAAACTGTGGATCGTTTGAACTCCATTTTCAGTTAAAATTTAAACGACTTACGAAGCAACAGCCACTGCTGTTAGAGCAAAATCATCAATAGGCAAGTCGATAAACTCGTTAGGTTTCGAGTGACATGTTTTCATAGCTACAACACTGCCAAACCATGATAAAGCTTGGTTTCTGAAATGACACAAGGCAAGACTTTGAATAGATTTGTTAAATGGAAGAATAGTCATTGAGCATAAGATTGATCAACGTGAAAAACCACGATTAAATTTCGAAGGTGAACATACATAGCTGCTTTTGGAATTGATGTATGGAATTTGATGAATGGCACGAGAGACAATGTATGATGGACAGTTCATTGCATCCTCTTTTACTTGAAGCTTTGAGGCTCCTCGCGATATGTCAATGCTCACATTATCATCTTTGTCAGCGATCACGTTGCTGATATTAAGGCCATGGCAGGCTTCAGGGTTTAGGTATGCGAGAGGGATAGTGACATCTTCATTTTCATTCACATCACCTTCATATTTCATGACCAGAATATTAACAGGCAGTGGTGTCTCATATTGCGGAGCGAAAATGAGTCCTTACATGAGACTACAGTTCAACTACAAAATGCACATGAATGAATGCAATAGATTTTGATAGAAATTTTTATGCTGTATTTACGTGCAACGAATTGGTTGATGTTTTCAACTTGCGGTTAAGTGGTCATGATTGCACTATCGAATGAGAAGGAACAAGTAGATTTACGATGTCAAGTGAGGAGCATGAAGAAGAAGCAGAATGCTGAGTCATGAAGTATCATTGGAAGGTTTACAACAAATTTTCAAGTTACAATGGAGTCAGGTACACAAACTTTAACCATGCAAAAAAATTGCAGAATCGTAGAGTATCAGAAACGAACAATAAATAGTAGTTTAACGACCATTTTCACGAGAATATGAATTTGAAGACAAAGTAAAGATGACGATAACTTATGCATTCACAGGAGTGTTTCCTAGGGTGAGTGACGAGAATCAGTAATATGGAGGATGACTTGGATTAGTTTATATATGTATGAATGATAGCGTCGCCCACAGTAGCTGTCTTGGAAGTACCGATTTGGGTGGATGGTATGATCTGTAAGATTGTAAGTGGAATTATCTATGTTCACGAAAAATTGTTACAGAACCTCTCTGGCAGGCAATAACTGAAGTATATGTTCGAGTTTTAAGTGAGCATGAACAATTTTTCTGCCTTTTCTGTCACATCTGACGACAATGTCAAAAGAAATACCAACATTGACGAAGTCGTCCCTGCGTATAGTGGTTGCAGGACAAGGAAGCAGCTGGCTGTCAATGATTCTACCGATTGACAATTTGGAGGAAACACACCATTGAGCATCGATGGAGTTTGCAATGCCAATGGGATCATCCTCTAGAGTTAACACATTTGCAGGAGGATGCGATGTAAAGATAATAGAACGGCTGGGAGGACTAAGGGTGTAAGACACACTAGCCCTGGGCTGTCAAAGGGAAGAGGGGAGGCGAGATATTTCGCCCCTAAAGGGACTCAAGGTAAGGGAGGAGTTGGAAGGAAGTCCAAAGCCAAAGGATAAAGTGCAGAGGATAGTCCGGGGAGCAACCGGAGCACGAGACCGGAAGTCCAAGGAGCACAAGATGAAGGGGACAAGAGTGGAATATGGTGACGGTGACGGTGAACGGTGTGGTAGACGGTGAACGGTACAAGGGACAAGTGGTTCGAACAGTTTGTGAATCCAACCAAAAGTGTGTTTCAATTCCTAAGTACAAGGCTTTATAGTCCAGGTATACCCAAGACTGTCAAACTCAAGATAGCTGTCAAGTCCAAAGGGAACGAGTAAAAGGGGTCAGGTACTGGGCCCGAGACTGATGTCTAACTGGGTGCTTTCAGCACTGGAGAGACCGACCGGGGGCCGATGGTACTGATAGAAAGTGAAGTGGTAACATACTAACAATATAAACCGAATAGTCCAGACACGCTCGGCATGGTCCGGTATAAACTGAGGGTGGTCTTAGCAACTAGAAAGGAGTTCGGAGCAAATGGATAACAGTAAGGCAGTTGGGTAAAAGGTAAAAGGGGTGGAATATAAGCACAGAGACGTACAAGTCTCTACAGTGAAGTGAGTGAAATCTACATGGGTTGTTCAGGGAGATATATCAAGGCCTTTTGAATCTTCGAAAATTATCAATCATTGGATGAAAAATTTCACTCAATCACTCACCAAAAATGTATGACATTGAGTGTAGAAAGAGCTTTTCAAGTTTGAGAGGAGTGAGATATGATTGTTGTTGATGGTGAGAGCTCAAAGTGTTGCATATTCTTTAAGGAAGTGCACTGCATTCAACATGAAACTGATTAGATCGAAGTAGGAAGGACAAGGGGAGGGATGAAATTGAAGAAAGGGGGATCAATATGGAGCTCAGTTGCTAATGGGTGATCAAATTTTTGGATGCCATTTTTATCTGCTGAAACCAAAAGTCACATAAATGAGAGCAACATGTGCAGGAACTGAGTCACATTGCTCACCATGGTACCAGTTTTTGTGAGTAACCTTAAAGATTGACATGAACTTTTTACTAAGACCATCCTGCAGTCTGTAGAGATTGCAGGAGGATCCGTTGTCGAAGGACTACGAGCACGTATGCAAGAAGAGGTACATATGAGTTCCGCCAAATTTTGTTGATGTAAACATTTGAAGCAAAAGTTTCAGTATGATTTCGTCTTCTATGCCAATGGCCAGTTACTGGACAAGTTGCCAGTTGAGATCATTCAGAAAATTCAAAGCATTTTGTCCATTGCGGACATGACAACCTATGGTGGTGCATCCCATGCAAATTACGTCATTATGCACAACGCCATAGTGGACTGTATGAAAATCACTATTGCAATGTTTGCAATGGATCACGATGCATTTATGCAAATGTTAGATGTACATCATGCAGTCATATCCGGATCAACTGCTCTGTGGGTTTTCCAACCTTCATCGGAATGGAAACTGAAGGACATGGACCTATATGTTCCTCATCATCGCTTGCAAGGCGTGTTGTGTTGTCTTCAAAGCTTCGGATTTGTATCAGTGAAATGTCCCAATAATGTTCATCGCAATATGTTCTACAATGCAAAACTGGCAGTTGCAAGCATCAGCAAAGTAACAAATAGTGATGTTACCATTGATGTTGTCGAATCGAAATGGCCTTCACCATTCATACCCATTTTCGAATTCCATATGACAGCAGTCATGAATTTCATTTCTGCTGACAGATTCTTCTCTGCATATCCTTTTTTGACAATGAGAAAGAGAGTGTTGATGAATCCAATGCACGTTCGAAATGAATCTCCAACCGCTAGGATGCTTCAATGCTACCAAAAGTACAGAGAATGTGGGTATGAGCTATCACTGATGCCTGTTAGATGGGAAGAAGGGAAGAACAACAGACATGCATGTCAAAAATCATATGTGTGTCCACAAACTTTGAGGAGTACATTCAATCCAGGCTGCCTATTCTCCACTTTTCAAGTTGTTTGCGAGCATGACATCCTGGAAGCAGTGGTCACCCCTCATTGTTTCAAAGATCGGAGAGCAGTGGTATGGAACATTGGTGGAAAAAGTTGCTATGGAGACAGGGAGACACTAAAACCGTTTAGGTTATGGAGGGCATGGCATATATGAAGGTTTGAGAGACAATGAATATTTACGAAGAATTGCTTGGTGTATGTAATAGATGATACTGCTCCATCATGATAGATGCAATTTTCACTAGTCGTTTGAATTCACATCGGACCTCCTCTGATAGTCGTTGAAAGATCTTGTCTGCAGGAAACCAACGTAATATAGCTAAACCTTGAAGACTTGTGGCATGTGATAGCATCACATACACACTTTGTAATGATCTAGCTCCAGCTAAATCGACAACCACTGACTGAAAGGATTGACCTTGAATTTTGTAGTCAGTGAATGCAAATGCTGGTGCAAGAGGGATTTGTTCGTGGCGAATTGAATATTTTGTTCCATCCATGGTCACATATTTGAAAGTTGTCATTGTTGGAAAAATTGGGACAACATTGGGGTCTTTATCGACAATTCTCAAATTAGATTTAGGAATGCATATGAAAACACATTTTGCAATGCGGGAGCCATGCAATAGTGAGTATTGAATTTTGACAACATCTCCTTTCGAACCATTAACAACTCCATGTGACAATGATAAATTTTCAGTTACCATGACTGGCAGACCTGGACAAAGAGGAAGTTTTCCCAAAGAGTCTTCTGTGCAATTACTTGGCAAACACCACAATACACATTGAATGTTACTTGGCAAGACAGATTTTCGTGGCCCATGGTCTCAAGATCAATAGCAAACCAGCTGAGTACCAATTGCAGCTGCAAATGCTTGTGACTTTTTTCTGTTGATAGCGTCTCTAATCGCTTTCTCCGAAACAATTACAGGTGCATGTTGAAATCAGTCAATGTGATCAGGACAATGCAATTTGAGATATTGTAAACGATGGTGATTGATTACCTCAAAATCATTGTCATTGAAATTAACACCCGAATCTTTCTGCTCTTTCGATTTTGGGTTTTTACCATCCCAACAAATTCCTGAATGTGCGCAATGGAGAAAATTAATGAAAGCAGGGTCACCAATTGCTCACCAGTTTTTTTTCAATTCAACAACAATATTTATTAATTGCCACAAATATGCCCCGTAAAATGCAGCTTGTCCTGTTTCAGTTTCAGCAATGTTGGGATGAAGTTTACAAACCAATTCATGACTAAATACAGCATAAGCATTCACCAGTTTCAACTGATCAAAATCACCTATACAAATCACATTTTTCCCCCCAAATGGTTTGCAGGCCACAACAGAATCTGCTGACATTGCCAGGCAGATTCTTTTTGATACATCTGAAAGTAAACGAGCAGATGGTAGTGAAATTTCGTCAATGATAAGATAACGGACATTTTTCCATATCAATTCTAGTTCTGATTGGTTGACTTTTGCTTTGCTACCAAGTAACGTTAATGCATGAATAGTCTGTCTGTGAATCAGTACAGCAGCACAACCAGTTGGCACAGACAGTTTCAATTCCTTGTTTTGATCAAGAACAGTGAACAATTCACGAATAGCATTTACGACATGAGTTTTCCCAGAGCCTCCGATACCTGCTAACAATTGATGTTCATCATTTTTTAAGACATGCTCACCGACAATATGAAAAGCTACCTCCTGTTCTTCATTTTCATTCATATGATGACTGATTATGATGTCCTGCAGTAATTTTTCTTCATTTTTAGTTAGGCCTGCAATAATTTTCGATGTTGAAGGTTGTATGATTTGTGTGTGGTCTGTAACTGATTAATTGTTACCTGTGCCTCACTATCATCTATTCTTTGTCGTAATGCAGGTTGTTGGGTCATAGCATTCCTTGAACATGAACTCTGTGTTGACTCACAATGTCGTTCAGCATCATCATCTTGTTTCCATTTTGTGATTGTCCTCATAAAATGTTGGTAATAATGCAGACAAACATCTGAAGATTGATCAAGCAATTCAGCTTCATTAGTGACATTTATAGTAGACATCCCAGTGAGATCAAAAAGATTTGCATGTTCCAGTTCAGCCAAGACATCTAACGATTTGTTAGGATCACGAGCAGCAAAGGAGTGTTCTATTGGAGCATTAAAGTTCTCACCTGTAACAACTTCCTCTTGTGACAGTGATAATTGCAATGAATCCATGTTGATATTTGTTTCGATATCTGTGCAGGGCCAGTTGTCAATGTCAGTACTGATGAAACCCATCAATTGAACACTGGCATTATTTTTTGCATCTTCACATTCCCATTCTACTTGCATATTTTGCATGATCTGCAAGGATTCATCTGAAAAATGGGACTGTTCACATAATTCCGTCCATGTGTGACCATCCAAATCAAAATCATGCACATTACACCATGGGATGAATAAAATTATCATTGCCCAATGTAGAGACTTGTACGTCTCTGTGCTTATACATATTCCACCCCTTTTACCTTTCACCCAACTGCCTTACTGTTATCCATTTGCTCCGAACTCCTTTCTAGTTGCTAAGACCGGCCTCGGTTTATACTGGACCATGCCGAGCGCGTCTGGACTATTCGGTTTATATTGTTAGTACGTTACCGCTTCACTTTCTATCAGTACCATCGGCCACCGGTCAGTCTCTCTGGTGCCGAAAGCACCCAGTTAGACATTGGTCTCGAGCCCAGTACCTGACCCCTTTTACTCATTCCCTTTGGACTTGACAGCTATCTCGAGTTGACAGTCTCGAGTATACCCAGACTATAAAGCCTTGTACTTAGGAATTGAAACACACTTTTGGTTGGATTCACAAACTGTTCGAACCACTTGTCCCTTGTACCGTTCACCGCCTACCACACTGTTCACCATCACTGTCACTGTATTCCACTCTCATCCCCTTCGTCTTGTGCTCCTTGGACTTCCGGTCTCGTGCTCCGGTTGCTTCCCGGACTATCCTCTGCACTTTATCCTTTGGCTTTGGACTTCCTTCCAACTCCTCCCTTACCTTGAGTCCCTTTAGGGGCGAAATATCTCGCCTTGCCTCTTCCCTTTGATGGCCCAGGGCTAGTGTGTCTTACACCCTTAGTCCTCCCAGCCATTCTATCATCTTTTCAACTGGAGCCCACTGCAAGGGACTCATCCAAGGGTTCCAGGAGAAGTCTTCGGCTGACTGCACAATGCCAAGAATTAGAAAATCATCTTCAGCAGTTCTGAACCTTACAGATCGGCCCCGACAACTCACCTCTCTTTCAGCCGGTCGCTTCTATTGATGCCTGTCACAATCAGTCCAATCTTTCTGAGGTATCCAGGTTGGACCTCAGTCCATTGCCAGACGACGATTTTGACCTGTCAGCTGTCAATCAATCCAATTGGCTTAGCACACTGCCCTTCCAGAGTCTTTCCCCCAAATTAGCTGACATCCCGACAGCGGCATCTAAAGAGACGCCAGAGACTGAAACCACCAGTGACACCCCCTCTCAAGAAAATTTAGCTGATGAAACAAATCTAAGCGACTTCGTGCCTGGAGCATATATCCACTCAATTCCACGACGACGGAAAGGGGAGTCACATCTCACCTCCCATTTTTCTTCTCCTCTCTCTCCTCTCACTCCAAGTCTGGAGTCTTTGTCGTCTTCGTCCTTGCCATCACCCTCATCATCAGATTCTACTTCCCCATCACTCTCCTACCTTCTTGACCCCTCCGGTCTATCATTTCGGACTAACTCGGGCTCACAAGAAAACCCTTTGGCCCTAGCTCAACTGCCGTCGGCTGCTGCCCTTCATCTTGGACCAACGTCCACACCATCTAATATTATTATTCCTCCTCCTGCACAACCTACTAACACTCAGAATCTTCCTGTCCAAAATCATCTTATGGCTAACCCAGCCCCTCAGATGCTGCTCTGCGGTACCCAGAATGCTCCAAAGTTTGATGGAAAGACCCTGGCCTTATTGCCACGCTTCCTCGAGGTGTCGACATACTCGGCACAGTGGCTGGTATCACAGACTTATGTAGAGAAGATCCATGCCACTATCAGGTATGCTGACCTCGAAGAAGCGGAAGGTTGGGAGCTCCTAGATGAGGTTGCTGCTAACCCACTGGACTGGGTGAACTTCACTCGGGCAGTCAAGAAGTTGTACCCTGGTTGCGAAGGCGCCAACCGATACTGCCAGGCCGATATCCAATATTTGGTCCAGGAGTTTCGGGCCAAACCGATGCGCACCTTAGAAGACCTCGGTGAATATCAGTGCAAGTTTCTGAAGATCGCCCGGATCCTCATCAACGGCCAAAAACTCTCGGACTTAGACCGAGACGCATTGTTCCTATCCGGTCTGCCAGCCGACCTTGAGACTCAAGTCCGCCAATGCCTGCTCATCACTAAATCCACTCATCATCCTTCCGACCCTTATTCTATCACCGACATCGTTGAGGCTACTCAATTCATCCTTACCGGTTCTGCCCTTTGTCCTCTTATAGCTGCACCAGCTGCTGGCACGCCTACCACCCAGCCATACTACCCGGCATGGGCAGCACCAGTTCCCACCCCGGTTGCTCCGCAAACCGCTACACCTACCACTGCTTCGGTCGTCAAGCAGGAGCAGATTAACCTCCAATGTACCGCCCGCTGGGACTGCGCATTCTGTGCTGATCCCTCCCATTTTATGGGGAGCTGCCCCCTTGTAGAAGGCTATATCCAGGCTGGGAAGGCCAGCTGAGGTACCGACAGTTGTCTGTACCTTCCGGACGGCCGGTGCATTCCATGCGTTCAAGGTACTCATTGCCTCCGCGAATGCTTAGACCGGCTACCTGCCTTGGTGCCAGCACCTCCTTCCTCTGTTGTCACTTCTGGCATATTTTTGGTCACCAACTACCGACACCATTTTAGACATCGAACCTTTGGTCTTGATGGCTCCTGTTGATCAGGATTTGGACGAAGAGTCAGACCCTGCTCTTGCTGATCCTGATTTTCAGGCGTACATCGCCAATGCTTGGGCCGCTTTCCAGGCTGATAGGAAGGACAAAGGGAAGCGAGTCCGATTTGACGGCATTGAGCTGCCGGTTCGAAAGACCGGTCGTCCAGGCCCTCGGGCTGTGTTGGTGGCCAAGGAAGTCGTCTCGGCGGCGATCAAGGCCATGCGGTCTAAGTTGGCGACTCCTCCAAAAGTCCCTGCTCCAGTAGCAAACAGACCCCCCTCTTCGATGCCACCATCTACCTCTATTCTGTTTCAAAATGATTCCGCTAACACCTCCTCCTTCAACCCCCAAGGACAATTTAGATATTCGTTCCCTCTTGAAGACGAGACTGCTCCAAAGCGCCTCTTAGATCGAGTTCCCGCAACCACCGTACCGGTTCCGGTTCGAGAGCTCATCGCAGTGGCTCCCGAAGTCCGCAAGCAGCTCAAGGACTTATCTATGGCAAAGTGTATCCCTGTCTCCACTAACACCGTACAGGTCAATGAGCTCGCCGGACATGACCCCGGCGAGGTAGACTGAGCCTTCAGTGATCACATGCACCGAAGTGACAACAGTCTAATTGTGGTGCACCACTCAGTGCCGCTTTGGTCTCTTGAAGCAAAGATTGTTGGAACTGGTCAGTCTATCCTTGGAGTCCTTGACTCGGGCTCCGAGATAGTCACCATGCCCAAGTGGGTGTGGGAAGACCTCGGTCTACCAGTTTGGTCTGACCATGTAATGACAATGTCTAACACCAACACCAGTACCGAGTCTACCCTTGGCATTGTTGAAAATCTTCGCCTGGACTTCAGTGCTGGCGAGATTTGCTTACAGGTCCAGGTAGTCCTGAGAGCTAATTTTGACTTATTGCTCGGACGACCCTTCATTGTTTACTCAGCGCTTCTACTGAAGACTTTCCGGACAGCTCTCAGACAATCACATTTCGTGACCCCAGCTTGGGAAAGGTGTACAAGTTACCCACTCGAGCTTGGACCGAAGGATGTCCGTGTTGCCAGTGTGGACTATTCTGTTCTAGTCACCAGTCTGTTGTTGAAATGGGTTTTTAGACATCAATGATCCACCGAAAGGTCGGGGAGAGCCCCATTTGAACTATTCTCCCACCTTGTCTGCTTCCTTTTCTGTTTCAGCATCATTAGACCGAGGGCCGCTCTTGGCCCTGAACCTATCTCACTATGCGCCATCCTTGGCATATCCGTTTCTCTCTGCTACTCAATTGATTCTCTCTCCATCTCATGTTTCTGCCCTTCTCGATACCTATTCCTTTGATTTTACTTCTCACTCACTCGCTTACAAGCCTGTAGCCAAAAAGGTCCGGCCAGTACTGGCTCCTCTTGAGGAGGAGTACCGTGTACTCTGCCGGTTACCTGACGATCCTCTGGCTGGTCTTATAACTTTACCAACTAACCCCCTGGACTTCGTTCCCGGACAAAGATTCACACAGGAACACGCTGATGCGCTTGACCTCGACCCGGCCCAATGGCTGTGGCCCAAAGAGGTCAAGCTAGTCTGGTGGATGGTTCTCAATCATGAGACCGCTTTTGCATGGACCGCTACCGAACATGGCCAATTAGACGATCGGTATTTTCCACTGGTCAAGATACTTACCATTCCCCATACACCATGGATACTCCAAAACATTCCTATCCTGCCTTCGTCCTGGGATCAAGCCATACAGATTATCAAAGACCATATCGCCTCTGGTGTGCACAAACCGTCGGCCGCAGCATACCGGTCATGCTGGTTCTGCGTGCTCAAACAGGACGGTAAGACGCTTCGGCTCGTGCACAACCTTCAGCCCCTCAATGCTGTCACCATCCGGGATTCTTCAGTCCCTCCCTTCATAGAGCACCTAGCCGAGTCGTTCGGCAGGTACATGGTCTACAGCATGATGGACTTATTCGCTGGATATGACCAATGTCCATTACATGTGGACTCCCGGGATATGACTATGTTTAATAGTCTGCTCAGACCGCATCGTCTTACCACTCTACCAATGGGACATACTAACGCTGTCCAGATCTACCAGGCCGATATGGCATTCATTCTCCAGGACGAGATACCACACCATACCATGCCATTCATCGATGACCTGCCAGTGAAGTCCGAGACATCCCAGTACCAAAGACCGGACGGCTCATATGAGACGATACCGGAGAACCCAGGCATCAGGTTATTTATCTGGAAACATCTCACCATTGTCCACAGAATCCTTCAACGCCTCCAAAATATTAACGCAACCATTTCGGCTAAGAAATTCGTCCTTGCCGCTCCGGATGCCACTATTGTTGGTCACAAGTGCACCTCTGAAGGTCGGGTTCCACATGAAGCTAAAATCCAGAAGATCAGGGATTGGCCAGAATGTGAGAATCTTACGCAAGTTTGCAGGTTCTTAGGGACCTGCGGTGTGCTTCGTATTTTTATTCGAAATTTCGCTGCTATCGCTAGACCGCTAGTCAGACTGATGTGAAAGGGTATCCCCTTCAAGTGGGGTGAGGCCCAGCGCACCACAATGATTCGGCTGAAGGACGAAATCATTCAGTCCCCGGCGCTCCGGCGCTTGGACTACAAGTCCGGCCGAGAGGTTGTACTCACTGTAGACACCTCGGTCATCGCAGTCAGCTTCATTCTGTCACAGGAAGGGGAGGATGGCAAGTGCTATCCGAACTGATTTGGCTCTATCAGCCTCACAAGCGTAGAAAGCCGGTATTCCCAGGCTAAGCTCGAGCTGTACGGACTGTTCCGCTCTCTCTGAGCAGTCCGGGTATTCTTTGGAGTCACTAACATTATTGTAGAAATGGATGCCAAATACGCCAAAGGCATGATTAACAATCCTGATCTGCAGCTGAACGCGACCATCAATTGGTGGATCGCCGGTATACTATTATTTCATTTCGAACTTCGTCACATTTCCGCAGACCGACACACCGGTCCTGACGGACTATTGCATCAGCCACCCTCGGATGATGATCCTCCAGATACGGATGATTTTGAGGATTGGTTGGACAATTCTTACTCTTTTTGCGTTACCTTACTCAATGATCAGTTATTGCCTTCTTCTACCACGCCATACTCTGCTCATTTGGGGTTTTGTTCCCCTTGCCTACTGCCCTCTGTCCCCTCGGTGTTGGGTTGCTTCCTCCTTCTACCCATTCCTCTGCTGATCTTTGTTCAGTCATATTCTTTTGTCCTTCACTTCTCTGCTTCCGAGGCCATTTCCGAGCTGGACTCTCCCACTATACCTCGGTCTACCGAGGCTATCACTAGAGAAGCCCAGATTCGCTTGATCCGAGGCTTTCTCGAGACTTGTGCTCGACCAGCTGACCTTTCTGACACAGAGTTTCACTCGTTCGTCAACTCAGTGACAAAATTCTTTCTCCTCCACGGCAGCCTATGGTGCCAAGAACTACATGGTCGCTACCAGTTGGTAGTACCTGAACACTGGCGTTTCAGACTAATCAAGGAGGCTCATGGTGACCTTGGGCACAAAGGTGGCTTTACAGTCCAGACCCGGCTTCTACTCCGCTTCTGGTGGCCAATGCTGGTCGAAGATGTCAAGTGGTTCGTCCGAACCTGCCATGAGTTCCAAATTCGCCAGACTTGTCAATTGCATATTCCTCCTACTGTGCCAGTTATCGGTGGCTTGTTTCGCAAGGTCCACCTAGACACGATGGTGATGCCTCGGTCTGCCGGTTATTGGTATATTGTTCAAGCTCGCTGTGCATTGACTGCTTACCCCAAGTGGCGGATGTTGCATTCCGAGAACGCCTCCGCCCTCGCTTCCTTTATTTTTAAAGATATTCTCTGTCGTTGGGGCGCTTTGGCCGAGATTGTCACTGACAATGGCCCAGCCTTTGTTCAGGCTCTCAATGTCCTCGCTGACCGATACAATATTCGGCATATACGCATCTCCCCCTATAACTCCCAGGCTAATGGTGTGGTCGAGCAGCGTCACCTTGATGTCCAGGAGGCCATCACCAAAAGCACCCCGGGGGGGAGTTCCGCTGGCATACCACCACTCACTCGGTCTTTTGGGCCGAGCGCGTGACCGTGCTTTGGTCTACCAGTTTGTCTCCATACTTTATGGTTCATGGCGTTGAGCCATTATTTCCTTTTGATCTCGCCGAAGCAACATTTCTCATTCCTCCTCCAGATACTGAACCCCTCTCCTCATCTGGACTGATTGCTTGGAGAGCCCGCCAGCTCCAAAAGCGTCAGGAGGACCTGGAGTCAATCCGTGAGTGTGTCCTAAAGGCT
>JBBPQL010000998.1:0-13905 GCA_038092515.1 Boletus subparvulus | reverse complement strand
CCCGGACTATAAAACCTTGTACTTAGGATTTTGAAACACACTTTTGGTTGGATTCACGAACTGCTCGAACCACTCGTCCCTCGTACCGTTCACCGTCTACCGCACCGTTCACCGTCTACCGCACCGTTCACCGTCTACCGCACCGTTCACCGTCACCGTCACCGTATCCCGCTCTTGTTCCCTTCGTCTTGCGCTCCTCGGACTTCCGGTCTCGCGCTCCGGTCGCTCCCCGGACTATCCCCTGCACTTAATCCTTCGGCTTTGGACTTCCTTCTGACTCCTCCCTTATCTTGAGTCCCTTTAGGGGCAAAGTACCTCACCTCCCCTCTTCCCTTTAACGGCTCAGGGCAAGTGTGTCTTACACCCTAGTCCTCCCAGCCATTTTAGCATCTTTACAACGGATCTTCTCCAAGTCTGTGATACCGGCCGCTGTGCTGAGTATGTTGACATCCTCGAGGAAGCACGGCAATAAGGCCGGGGTCTTTCCATCAAACTTCGGAGCATTCTGGGTACCGCAGAGCAGCATCTGAGGGGCTGGGTTAGCCATAGAACAATTTTGGGCAGGAAGATTTTGAGTGTTAGTAGGTAGTGCAGGAGGAGGAAGAATAATATTAGATGGTGTGGACGTTGGTCCAAGATGGAGGGCAGCAGCCGACAGCGGTTGAGCTAGGGCCGAAGGGTTCTCTTGTGAGCCCAGGTTAGTCCGAAATGATAGACCGGAGGGGTCAAGAAGGTAGGAGAGCGATGGGGAAGTAGAATCAGATGATGAGGGTGATGGTGAGGACAAAGATGACAAAGACTCCGGACTTGGAGAGAGAGGAGAGAGAGGAGAAGAAAAATGGGAGGTGAGGTGTGACTCCCCGTTCTGTCATTGTGGAGTCGAGTGGATATACGCTCCGGGCACAAAGTCACTTAGATTCGTTTCGTCAGCTAAATTTTCTTGAAAGGGGATGTCACTGGTAGTTTCAGTCTCTGACGTCTCTTTAGACACCACTATCGGGATGTCAGCTAATTCGGGGGAGGGACTCCAGAAGGGCAGTGCGCTAAGCCAATCAGGTTGATTGACAGCTGACAGGTCAAAGTCGTCATCTGGCAACAGACTGAGGTCCAACCTGGATACCTCAGGAAGATCAGACCGGTTGTGACAGGTGTCAATAGAAGGGACCGGCTGAAAGAGAGGTGAGCCATCAGGGCCAATCTGTAAGGTTTGGAACTGCTGAAGAAGATTTTCTAATTCTTGGTGTTGTGCGGTTGGCCGAAGGCTTCTCCTGGAACCCTTGGATGAGTCCCTTGCGGTGGGCTCCAGTTGTAAAGATAATAGAACGGCTGGGAGGACTAAGGGTGTAAGACACACTTGCCCTGGGCTGTCAAAGGGAAGAGGGGAGGCGAGATACTTCGCCCCTAAAGGGACTCAAGGTAAGGGAGGAGTCAGAAGGAAGTCCAAGGCCGAAGGATAAAGTGCAGAGGATAGTCCAGGGGCGACCGGAGCACAAGACTGGAAGTTCGAGGTGCACAAGACAAAGGGAGCGAGAGCAGTTTGGTGATGGTGATGGTGAACGGTGCGATAGACAGTGAACAGTACAAGGGACGAGTGGTTTGAACAGTTTGTGAATCCAACCAAAAGTGTGTTTCAATTCCTAAGTACAAGGCTTTATAGTCCGGGTATATCCAAGACTGTCAAACTCAATATAGCTGTCAAGTCCAAAGGAAACAAGTAAAAAAGGGATCAGGTACTGGGTCCAAGACTGTCATGTCTAACTGGACCCTTTCGGCACCAGAAAGACCAATCGGAGACCAATGGTAACAATAGAAAGTGAAGTGGTAATGTACTAACAATGTAAACCGAGTAGTCCAGATGTGCTTGGCATGGTCTGGTATAAACCGAGACCGGTCTTAGCAACTAAAAAGGAGTTTGGAGCGAAGGGATAACAGTAAGGCAGTCGGGTGAAAGGTAAAAGGGGTGGAATATAAGCACAAGGACATACTGGTCTCTACAATGGGATTCATATCCCATCATAAGATAGAACAGAGATTGACTTGTTATGGAGTGCAGGTAGTGATTATGCACGAATTCTGCATGGGAAATGTTCTCAGCCCAGGACCCTGGATTGTTCCCGCAGAAGATCTGGAGATAAGTTTCGATTTCTTGGTTTACTCATTCGGTTTCCCCATCAGATTGAGGGTGGTAGGCGGTGGAGAGGGAAAGGTCGTATTTGAGGAGCTTGCAAAGGAAGAGGCGAATTGGGGGCCATGGTTGGAGATGACTTTGTCATATAGGCCAAAGCAAAGGAAGACTTTATGGAAGAAAAGGGAGGCGATCCCTTTGGCAGTGATGGATTTCTTAGTTGGGCAGAGAATCACCCCCTTAGTAAGCCCATGGTCAACCACGATCAGGAGAGAATCAAAGCCTGTGGAGACAGGGAGGTCCGTGATCAGATCACAGGAGATCTGCTGGAAGGGACGAGATGCAGAGGACCATATGGGGGAGAGCAGTGGTATGGTGGGGTGTGTGTTCACCTTGTTCTGCTGACGTGTGGCACATCCTTCGACATATTGGCAGACATAAGCGGCCAGGCCAGGCCACCAGAATTCAGCTGCCACAAGCTGCCGGGTTTTGAGGAAACCAGGGTGTCCGGCGGATTCATGGTCATGGCAATGTTTGAAGATGGAGTGATGGAGGGAATCATCAGCAGGGACGTACTTTAAATGTGACCCTTGTAGGTCAAAATACTGGTTTCAACCTGCCAGTTGGCAAGACAGGAGCAGAATGGGAGAGGAATGTTCTCGTGCATGGATTGAAGTGCCTGCAGGACAAGAGGATCTCTGGCAGAGGCCAACTGTATGTGATGTGAGAGGGCAGTGTTGATGAGGTTGACAAAGAGGGATGGGGAAAGCAAGGTGACTCCAGCATTGTCATCATCGCCGGAGGGGAGGAGATCAGGTTGGTAGGAAAGAGTGTCATGTCCAGCAAGGAGCTTGGTGGGGATGTGGATCATTTTGAGATCAAAATCGGCAAGATCAATGAGCCATCATGCTTGACAACAGTTGAGTGCTTGAGGTTGGCGGAAATAAATGAGGTTTTTGTGATTGGTGAAAACCTGCACCGGAAAGGGAGAACCATGGAGGTAGTGTCGCCAAGATTTCAGGGCACGGATAACGGCAAGGAGTTCTTGGTCATAGATATTGTAGTTTTGTTCAGCAGAAGAGAACAACTGAGAGAGGTATGTAGGAGCATGGGTGCCATTCTCCATTGGAGTCAGTCTGGAGGAGGATGGCACCAGATGCATATTTAGAAGCATCAGTAGCAACTGCAAAGGGGGCAGAGAGGTTGGGGAGATGGAGAACTGGTTTGGAAAGAAAGAGTTCTTTCAGGGTGTCAATGGCAGACTGACAGGGAGGGGTCCAATTCCAATTCCAGGTCCGGTTTTTCTTTGTAAGGTCAATGAGAGGGTGGGTGATGTTTGAGTAGTCAGGGATGAACCATCGATAGAAGTTGGCAAAGCCAAGGAAGGAACATATGTCCTTAACTTTAGTTGGGGTGGGCCAGCTTGCAATGCTGTCAAGCTTAACAGGGTCCATGGCTAATTGCCCTGGTTTGACGATCATCCCAAGATATTCTACCTCATTGGTGGCAAACTTGCACTTCTCGAGCTTTAGATGGAGATCCAGTTCAGCCATGTGTTGTAGAATGCGCTTGGTTCATTCCTCATGGAGGGTAGTGTTGGGGGAGTAGATAAGAAGGTCATCCATGTAGATGACAAGCCATCCTTCAGCAATCATATTGCGGAAGGAGTCATTCATGAACCTTTGGAAGGTGGTGGGGGAGTTTGTAAGGCCGAAGAACATAACTGTGGGTTCAAATAACCCCTTGTGGGTAATGAAGGCTGCCTTCCATTGATGGTCATCCTTGATTCGTACGTTGTTGTATCTCCACTGAATGTTGAACTTGGTGAAGACCTTGACATCTCGTAGTTTATCAACAAGGTCGGAGATAAGGGGAAGCGGGTAGGCATCACGAATGGTATGTTCGTTGATGTATCAATAATCTTGGCAGGGATAGAGTCCTCCATCCTTCTTTTTGACAAAGAAGAAGGGAGACGCTTGTGGGGAGTCAGATGGGCAGATTTTTCCGGAGGCAAGGTTTTCATCAAGGAAATCTTCGGTAGCCTTTCGCTCATCTGGGAAGAGAGGATACACCTTTCCTATCTTTGGGGTGAAGGCGTCATCGAGATTGATCTCATGATCATAGGGCCTGGAGGGGGATATATGGTCGGTTGCTTCTTTTGAGAACACCAGGGTGAACGAGGAATATTCTGGGGGGAGGGCAGACTTGGGTTTGGATTTCTCAGCTGCTGTGGCAAGTTTGGTGGTGGTGGTGAGTTTAGCGATGATAGGGGATCCAGCTGGGATAAAGCGAGACCCACACCGGATGATTCAGTATATGGCATGATTTTGTCGAGCATGGACGATGTACTCGTTCTCGGTTTCCCATTCATTGTAGGCAAAGAGGTGTTGGTCAGTGACAGCATTGACAGTGGTATGGTGAGGAGGGATGATGGAGTGATGAGCAAAGTGGGATTCGTGTCACTTGGAGTTGATGGAGAAGGAACAGAAAAGTTCCTGGGATTGGTCCAAAGATTCTTTGATAGAGAGGGTTCTTTGAATCCAGTCGATCATGGGGTTGACTTCCTTAAGCCAGGAGAGTCCTAGGATTAAATTTTCGTTCCCAAGGCTAAGGACATGGAGGGTGATTTGTTGGGCAATTCCTCCGACATCAAGGAATAGAGTGGTAGAGAACCAGATTACTCCTTTGGAATTGATGGCATTATCTGCATTTTGCGCTTGAATCAGGGTTTTCAAGCATTGGGTGGGGAGTCTGTGTTTCCGGACAAATCCCCAGTCAATGCAAGAGATACTTGCCCCACTGTCTATGAGGGCTCAGGTGTTGATGGCTTTCATCATGTGCGAAGGGATGATAAGTTGAACTGGGATTTGCATAGTAGGCGAGGACTTTACAAATATATTTGCACACGAGATGGAAGGAAGGGTTTGCATCGGGGAACTCTTCCTATTCAAAAACCCAAAGGTTTGAAAGAGATCTTTCGCACCACTTCTTCTTCTTCATTATCATCTATCTCCTCCAACTTGGGAAGCTCTTTGCTACTAACCTTTTGTACCTTGGGATTCCCCTTTTGGGAGAAGAATGTGCAGGCGGTACTAAGATGTCCAGGTTTTCAGCAGCAGAAACAGAGTTTCTTCTCAATGCAACATTTGTGTTCTTCTGGGGTAAGTTCGGAGACTTTGATGGTATCAATGACCATGGTGTTGGGATTGTGGGTTTTGGTGGAAGAGGTGAAGGAATGGTACATCTGGTGGGACGTCTTGGAGTTTCTCTTGGCTATGTCATCAGCACATTCCCATTGGGTCTTGAAGGCAATGGCCTTTTTATACCAGTCATCGATGGTGGAGGGAACAGTATCCATGAACATAATGCAGCACATTAAAGGAGGGGAAATTCCGGTGGAGAAGTATCTGATTAGGACATTGGTGTCGCTGATGTTAGCGAGAGCGACTTGGTTCTTGAAGGTGGAGACATATTCTACAAGGGAGGGAGAGTACAAGTTGTTCTTTGTGTTTTTCAGCATACCTTTGGTGGATAACCAGGAAATAGTGTTCCCGGTGACATTGTGGTGTTTGAATGTGATCTTGAACTTTGTGACAAAGTCAGTGAACGTTCCTAGAGTAAACATGGTGCCAGAGATGGTGCTTTGGCGAAAGGTGGAGACCCATGTGAGGGCGGATCCCTTAGTCATGTAAGAGAGAGCAAAGGCAATTTGCTTCTCATCAGTGTTGTAAACAGCTTTGTTTATGAGAAGGTAGAATTGCACAGCATGTAGCCAATGCATAGATTTTTCGTAGGAACCATTGAATGCCTCAGGGACGCCAATGTGGAGTTCAGTGGGTTTTGCAGACATAGGTGGGACGGGTGGGAATCGAGAGAGGAGGGGTGGTGGTGGTGGCAGTGGTGGGAGAGGGAAGAGTGGGGTGGTGACGACAGGGGTAGAAGATGGTGGTGTGGGGGCTCTGGGAATGGAGAGGGTGGTGGAAAGATAGTGGGAGAGTGCATGAGTTTTGTCTTCTTCCTGAGCGGTTAGAAGAGTGGTGTCAGGATCAAGGGTTTCTTCTTCCTCAGTGTTCAAGTGAGAAGTCTCTGAGGGGGTTTCTGTGGGTGATGTTTCTTGTGGCAGGAACCAATGAGAGCTTCAGGTGGATCAATGAGTAATGTTGGGAGACTATAATGATGATAGCTCCATCAAGGAGAACTTTGACCTTTTGTTACGACTGACCCAGGTAGGGGCAGACATAGACTCAAAGGTTCACAGAGATGAAGGTTCCTGAAGGACTTCTTTGAGGACAATGGGGTTATGGGACTTCCACAACAACTCCTGGTAGCAATGGCTACTTAGGGAATTCACAGCAAAGAGACAAGGAGTGCACACTCAGAAGTAGCACGAAGACTTTAGAGGGATCCTGAGGATTTCAAGGTAAGATTGAGTAGGTCAAAGTTAACTACTACAGGAGTTATCGTCGGGTTTAAATAGGAAAGGACTTGATGCACAGACCAAGCTGTGCTCATGATACAATAGCCAAGGCGGACATAAAGGGAGGGTTGGCTATGCGGTTAAAAGAGGAAGGAGGCTGCATATGGATACACATGAGAGAAAAGGACATCCATAGATAGTAAGTAGAAACAGGAGAATGGTACCATGCACAGTGCGTAAGAAGGAAGCTGTGTTTAGATGGAGGGTGTTCTGAAGGAACAGTAAGAAGTTGCAAATGAGAGATAGGCAATAAGGACAAGAGAAAGGGATGAATCATAACAGTTAGTACATTACCACTTCATGTTCTTTCAGTCCATCAGCTGCTGATTGGACTTGTTGGTGCCAGAAGTATCCAGTTAGACTTTAAGGTCTTGGACCTGGTACCTGATCCCTTTTCATTTGTTTCTTTGGACTTGACAGCTACTTAGAGTTTGCCAGTCTCAGATATACCTGGACTATAAAGCCTTGTACTTAGGAATTGAAAAGACAATTTTGGTTGGATTCTCGAACTGTTTGAACCACTCATCAACCATACTGTCTGCCATCTACCACACTGTTCACCATCACTGCATCACATTCACATTTTCTTCACTTTGCTCACCTTGGACTCCCAGTCTCACACTCTGGTTTTTCCCCAGACTATTGTCTGCATACCAGGCTTCAGCCCTGGACTTCCTTCCAACTCTCCACTTATCTAGAGTCCCTTTAGCAGCAAAATATCTCACCTCCCCCTTCTCTTTGATGGCCCAGGGCAAGTGTGTGTTACACTCTCAGTCCTCCCAGCCATCATATTATCTTTACAGCAGATCCTCAATGTGCTATATGTGCTCTTGGACATTCCTCAGACGCATTTTACAAGCTCTTTGGAAGAAGTAAATGTACCACAAGGTATCTGCACTATACAGTATGTGTAATACACCTTCGTTGTGCTTGCATGCAGAGACTTGCATGCATAGTATGTAAATAGGAACAGAGTTCCCATAAAACAAACTCTTGGATTAGACTGCCTGTATGGTGCCTTCCGCCCACCTAATTGCATGACACCCTTTGGGGGTCACTATGTTGGTATACAGAGGCAATAGCTGCACTCTTCCTCTTCAATGTTGAGTATTCAATTTACTTGATACAATACTGATGTGCTATCCTCTAGCCATACCAACAATCCCAACAAGATGTCCTCCAAGTCCACCTCCTCCAACCTCTTCCACCTCCTCCCATCCTCTCCAGTGCCAACTAGGCAGTAGCAGGAGTGTCATCCAAGAAACAAAAGGGCTTGAATCTTCCTGGAGACATTTCTGCAGCAGCAAAAAAGCCTCAGAATATCCAGGCAGGTGATACTGGCAATAAAAGTGGTCCATATTCTAAGCCACCTGCTCAAGTGGCTCCCACTGCTACTGTGTCTCATAAAGCCACAGTCCACACAGATGAAGAGGAAGAAGCCTTACATGGTGATGCAGAGATTATTTGGGTGAGGTCTGAGGATGAACACTTGGGCTCAGACGATGATGGCCCCAAAACTGCCCCCCTATCACCCAAAGATGAGTTGGAGAAGTTAGCAAAAGAGTGGATTTCACCAGTCTATACATTCTTTGAGCCGAAATCATGGATCATTGAAAATGATGGACAGCATGCCTACAACTTCAAGTGTACTGCTAAAGGATGCAAAGTCAAGGTCCAGCGGTATACTGACACAAAGGACACATGATCCACAAGTAACCTATGAAAACATGTGAAGGTCTACAAGGGTTGGGGCAGGGCAGTCTTGAAGACAGCAGATGAAGCAAAGCATGTGAATGAAGCATGAACAAATATCCGAGTTGTCGGATGAGGAGATTTTTGTCACATTGCTCACATCAATAAAACAGTAGTTTTCACATAGAGGCCACAGACCTATAGATCTGTACAGACCTGTACAGATTGCACAAACTGTACCATCTTGAGATAGACTATTGCAAGGCCTGTTAATGTGAAAAATTGTGTTGAATGGTATAGCAAAATGGATACAAATTTGTGGAGTACAAATGTATAAAATTGTAGCAAAGTGTAGCAAAAGGTGTAGCAAAAAAGTGTACAAGAGTATAGCAAAGTGAAGCAAAAAAAGTGTAGCACCAAACGTGTAACAAAAGTGTAGCAAAAAAGCATAATGAAAAAGCATACAAAAAGTGTAGTGGAAGGTAGTAAAAAGGTAGCACCAAAAAGGTACAAAAGTGTAGGAAAGTGTGGTTAAAAAGTGTAGTAAAAAGTGTAGCAAAGTGTAGCAAATGTGTAGTCAAAGCGGACCAAAAAGTGTAGTCAGATCAAGGATGTAGTCATATATACATACCTAATGGTAAATATTAGAAAAGGTCTTGTGGCCTAATGGTTCATGTGTGTTATAATGTTCATTTTGGATAAAGTCCTGAGTTCAATCCCTGCTTGCTCGACATATTTATAATTTCAATTTGGCCACATAAGAGTATACTAACAAGTGTGCTAAAAAGTGTACTAAAAGCATATTAATAAGTGTAGAATTAGTATTAGCATTAGAAGTATAGTTGAACTGTATGGAATAAGTGTAGAAGTAGCAGTAGGATTGAGCAAGGTACTTAAAGTGTAGAATTGGAAGTATATATTTTTTAGTTTTTCATGCTTGACAGTTGTGTACAGAGCTGTACAGAGCTGTACAGACTTGAACAGATTTTCCAATTCTACAGATTTTTTGTCTGTACAAGTCTATACAGTGCTGTACAGAGGGTAACCTGGCTGTAGGTCTGTGGTCTGTATAGATCTGTACAAAGGGGTTTGTTTTACAGATGCAAGGTGCTTTATGTTATCACTCCGCAGGATTCATTTGGTTGGTTCGCACATTGTGGGTATGTATGTATAACAAGTATCTATGTACTCTATGTCTGTCCTGTTGTACAATCCATTCCATTGGTTTGAAGAACCATTTTCAGTCCATGATTCCAGTGTGATATCATAGCTGATCATTGTATATGTACACCTCACTTAACATGGCTAAAATTTCAGCGCACTGCCCTTTCTCAGACCTTGATTGCCACATTTGTTTGTGCCGGGAGACCCAGATTCCACTTAGCCAAGTTTGTGATGATGCGCCTGCAGGCCTGTCCTTATTGCCTCCTCGTCACCCTCATGCAGAGGAAGATGTTGACCACATACTGTCTAATGCTGGAAAATGCTTACAGGGAAACCTCTGATGAGTATCTTGAATCAAAGATGTGTCTTAGAATTTCTGGCCGATGCCCTTGTCTTGCATGAGTCGTGTTCTTTGCATGGTGTGCCCCCAGAGCTACTTGGCGACAATGAGTGCAGTTTCCGTTGGATGGTCAGTCACTTGTTCAAAGGTGACTGTGTATGTGTGACTGATTCGATTCCTGGCCTCAGATTGTATGAGGACTCTGCTTGTGCAGAGGTCACATTAGATATGGACATGGTGTCACAGATCACTGGCATATCTCATGCTATTGAGTGCATGATGTCAAGGGTGAGCCAGTGATGTTCTATTCAACAGATTTGTTGCACGAAATCGTGAATGTAGTTGCGCTGCACTCTCTTGAGGGAGACAAGGGTTGGAGGGCCTTGTAGCATGCTTACATACTTATCATTCATCACTTGAGCATTCCGAGGTTGTCGACGATCTCGTGTTTCTGTTTTCCCAAATTGAACATCTTTCCAAACCTTCTCTCATTGGTCTGGGTGCATGGCACGGTGTGATTACCAGTGGCAATCATGAAGTGCTTTGTGATGCTCTCATGTCATGACAGGCAGCGAATGTACATTCCTAGGAAAGTGGAATATGACATGATGAGCATGCCTATTGCAAAGATACTATCACCTACCCCCAAACCAGCACCTACCCTCTTTTCAGTGTAGAAAACTATAGTGTAGTCACTAAAGAAAAACTACAGTACTTCAAGGCCGAAATAAGGCCTGCTTATGTAAGCTAATAATATTCTAACCCATACGAAATGGATTAACAACATTCAGCACTTCACTAAACACACAACATTTTCACTATTTTATTATACACATCCTAGTTCTCATACTATACATATGTATGTACATCTATGAAGTTGAATGAAGAAAAACAATGCAGTAGTTCTCTTGATCGTGAAGTTGGTGTTCATCACACCAGTTGTCATTCGCCGCATGTATGCTAAAGCGGAGTTTCAAATATATCCCAGTCGGGTCAACATGTCAAATGCATCATATCACACCCAAGGGTCTGCCGGAGGGTGAACAATTGATGGAAATTTGATGTTACCTGAAGTATGTCATGTGACTGGAAGTGTGACACCCGGATCTGATGAGGCCAACCGCCCCCTGATAATGGCGGGTCAGGGAAGGTGAAAATAGTGCGAAAAAAACACACATGTGGGAGTCGAACTGATGACTTCCAGAAGTAGAAAATGTAACATTATGTAGCCACTAGGCCACTAACATAGTTGCTTCATTCTTGTTTATACGAGTAGTTACACATAGTGTTTTTCAAGGACATATTTGCCAGTGAAGCTGGTCCACCCATTTCAATAGATTGGGAAGTGCATATGAAAGTTTGCCCAGGCCATGCATAACTACTCATATAACAAGAATGAAGCAATTATTGCAGTGGGCTTGTGGCCTAGTGGTTAGTGTTCCATTTTCTACTTTTGGCAGTCATGAGTTCAATTCCTGCGTGTGTGTTTTTTTTCGTGCTATTTTCACCTTTCCCAACCCGTCGTTATCAAGTACATCCCATGGTCGGTTGGCCTCATCAATCCAGGTGTCACACTTCCAGTTGCACGATATACTCCAGGTAACAACAGTTTTCCGTCAATTGTTCACCCTCCGACAGATTCGGGCATGCAAGGCCGGAGTTTGAATCCAGCGGTGTGATGATCTGTGACAATTCGTGAGTATTTGGAGTGCCGAAAAGTGGTAGGTGCCGGTTCGGGGGTAGGTGATAGTAGCCGTAGTGGGTTATACCACGGATGTGGCCTTTCGTAGGGTTATTATGTCATCTACGATGACGCCCTACAATATATCGTAGCGACAACACTTTCACCTGAAGTATCTTCGAATATCATGGGTAACATAAGAGTGTATACGGGAATGTACTCGGCCCCCGGTGGCCACCAGGTGACGCATGGTGACGCATTCCCACACCCACACAACACCCATAAATACACGCCCACGGTGACCTGAGGCGCGCGGGAGTACACGGTGATACATCGACGATGATGTACTCACGATTGGACACAACGGACGGAAAGGACGCCGCCTGGGGAACCTGGGGTTCCCCTCCTCTGCAGTCGATAGGGGGCGATCGCGCCACACTCGACCCCCCACCTCTGTCGAGCACCAACTCGCCCACTCCATCCACCAGCCAAGCCCAACGGACTCAAGCAAGCATGCCGGATGCCGCCACACCACACACATGGTCATCAGACAACAACAGCACCCGGGCCCGAAGATGACGGAGATGAACAACAACAATGGAAGGGAGGTGCCGTACGAAGCAAACGACCTGTAAGCCACTCACTGGCCCTCACTCCCTCTCCGTCCTCAGCTGTCGTTACTGATGATTCGCGCGACGGCAACTTCCAGGGAAGGCAAGCGGCAGGAGGTCCTCGTCGCCATGGTCCAGCGCCAGGTCGAGAGGTGGCCGTATCGCGATGGCAGGAGGCGGTTCACGAGCAAGACGACCATGGGTGTCATGAGGAGCGTCCTGCTGAACCGGGCCTTCGGATTCACCAAGCAAGGGCGACGACAGGACGTCCCAGCACCACGAGCAGAGCAGGGACTTGGGCGGTACTCGCACTCGAACGAGCCCAAGAACAAAAACGAAAACAATTCGGAGGGGTGGGGCACGGACGCTGGCAGGATTCCGCACGACGGCGTCCACCCATGGCTTCAAGTTCAAGGTACGTACGTTGTGTGATTCGCCCATGATCCGGCCCTGCTGCTGGCTGGGGCTCTTTCGGCAGCAGGAGCAGCACACCTGTCAGCATGCCGCCGGTGAGTTTCTCGGTGGTGCGTTCATGTGACTACTGACTGCGTGGTGCTCCACAGGAGTCGGATGAGGACATTCTCGTGAACATCTATGCGTCGTTCGTCTGTCCGAACAAGGAGATCGAGCAGAAGGCACTCTTTGTCTGGCTCACGCGGGCCAACACCGCCATGAATGGCTTGACGGGGGAATGGCAGGCCAGCACCCATCAGCTCGTCGAATGGCTGCACGCAGAGGTGGGTGACATTGAAGGTGGGTGTCATCTTCCATATTCTCATTGTCCTCTCGTGACTTGCTCACACGACTGACAGGTGCAGTGGAGATCTCGTATCCTGCGCCTGAAGCACCTGAATATGCCCAACGGCTTGTTGCCGCGACGCCAGACGCAAACGTGTTGTGCGCAGCCCCCAATGCCCCCACTGTGCACGTCACTGCGGACAATACACTCAAGGTCATGGTTGGGTACAACGATGAGACAGGTGGACGAGCTGTCATGTGCCCTCCGCCACCACCACAGCTGCAACCACAGCCAGCACTGGGTCCGTCATCGTCGTTGTCTGCACCGTCTGCCGCCGCCCCCCCAGTGGCAGGCATCTCTCCGACAGTACAGTGGCTGATTGCCGAAGCTGCAAAGGATGCCTGCTATGCATCGTTCAAGGCCGGACGACACCACGTGCTGACCAACCTGGATATTGTGTTGTCCTGGCAGTTCGCAGTCGAGTTCAGCGAGAAGCACAGTGGGATGCCATCCCCAGTGGCTCAGCCGACCGTGGGTCCTCCGCTGTCACCTCATCCTAACCCGTCACTTGATGATGATCCCCCCCCCTGCAGGTTGGCGGCCACAGCCGCAAGCATCCTCCCAGGATGAAAAAATCTGAGGTCCAGCAAGCACTCAGCATTGGCTCAAGCTGGATGTCAGATGCACACCATGCCATGACACTCCGATGGAAATTTGGGGAAGGTGGGACATCACCCCGTCAGGACATAATTCGAGTGTGCACATCCACTGCCGAGGACGACAGGATGGGGGCTCGGGCGCTTTTGGAGTACTTGGCGGAGCAAGAGCATTAGATTAAAGCATTCACGAGCCGATTGTGTGTACGATACTAGGGATGAGGCTAATAGCACTAGCTGAAGGCTACAGTAAGCAGGAGGGGGACACAATGCAACTATTACTGTAAAATGGGATCATAAAGTTCATCCAGTGAGATCAGGGATAATTGTTGGCAGCATCAAGTACTGCTTGGAACCCTGCACCTTTGTCCTTCTGTAGGTAGTCACAGAAGGCATGGACCTTGTTGAGGTATGGTGCCT
>JBBPQL010000997.1:0-13924 GCA_038092515.1 Boletus subparvulus | reverse complement strand
GAGGGTTCAGGCTGTGGTGAAAGCCAAAGGAGGGTATACCAAGTACTAATATATACCAAATACCCCCACTAGTACAAAAGTCCAAAAACTGTTACAATGGTATTGCTGTTTTAAAACTGTCATATCTCGATGACCTCTGGGCCGGATCACATGACCCAGGGACCGATTTGTAGCCGGGGGTTTGTACTCTATTTGGTTCCACCAAAGCGAAGTGAGATTCCCATGGGTGGTTGCGGGGCGCTTCGCGCCCCGGTTTGAGGTTAGTTATTGTAATGCTTTTTGGAGTCACTGTAAGCGGAAAGCCTGGCTGTGCGATAGGTGGGGATAAGGCTGCATTGAAGCAATGCATGTGGGAAAGAAGACATCCATAGAAAGTAAGTGGGAACGGGACAATGGAACCATGCACAGCATGTAGAAGGGAAGCTGTGTTTAGGTGGAAGGCGTTCCGAAGGAACGGTAAGAAGGTGAGACAAAGGAAGCGAGTCCAGGACGAGCGTTGAGTGAAAGAAAAGAAAGAATCGTAACAGAATGCAACATCCGCCACTCGGGGTAAGTGGTCAACGCACAGTGAGCTTGAACAATATACTGATAACTGGCATCACCATCGTGTCTAGGTGGACCTTGCGAAACAAACCACCGATGACTGGCACAGTAGGAGGAATATGTAATTGATGAGTCTGGCAAATTTGGCACTCATGACAGGTTCGGATGAACCACTTGATGTCATCGACCAGCATCAGCCACCAGAAGTGGAGCAGAAGCCAGGTCCAGACTGTAAAGACACCTTTGTGCCCGAGGTCATCATGAGCCTCCTTGATTAGTCCGAAACACCAGTGTTCAAGTACTACCAACTGGTGGTGACTGTGTGGTTCTCGGTGCCATAGGCTGCCATGGAGGAGAAAGAATTTTGTTGCTGAGTTAATGAATGAGTGAAACTCTGTGTCAGAAAGGTCAGCCAGTCGAGCACGAGTCTCAAGAAAGCCTTGGATCAAGTGAATCCAGGCTTCTCTGGCGATGGCCTTGGTAGACCGAGGTATGTATAGTGGGAGAGTCTGGCTCAGTGATGGGCTTGGAAGCAGAAGCAGAAGAGTGAAAAACAAAAGAATATGACTGAACAAAGAATGGCAGAGGAATGGGTAAAAGGAGGAAGCAACCTGACGCTGAGGGGACTGAGGGCAGTAGGCAAGGAAAATGAAACCCCAAATGTGCAGAGCATGGCATGGTAGAAGAAGGCAATAACTGATCATTGAGTAAGGTAACACAAAAGGAGTAAGAATTGTCCAACCAATCCTTGAAATCATCCATATCTGGAGGATCGTCATCTGAGGGTGGCTGACATGATAGTCCGTTGGGACCAGTGTGTTGATCTGCAGAAATGTGACGAAGTTCAAAATGAAATAATAGTATACCGGCAATCCACCAATTAATGGTCGTGTTCAGTTGCAGATTGGGGTTGTTAATCATGCCTTTGACGTATTTGGCATCCATTTCTACAACAAGGTTAGTGACTCCAAAGATGAATACATGGACTGCTTGGAGAGACCAGAACAGTCTGTACAGCTTGAGCTTAGCCTGGGAATACCAGCTTTCCACGCTCGTGAGGCTGATAGAGCCAAAGTGGTTTGGATAGTCCTTGCCATCCTCCCCTTCCTATGACAGAATGAAGCTGACTGTGATGACCAAGGTGTCTACAGTGAGTACAACCTCTCAGCCGGACTCATAGTCCAAGTGCTGGAGCACTGGAGACTGAATGATTTCATCCTTCAGACAAATCATTGTGGCGCACTGGGTATCACCCCACTTGAAGGGGATACTCTTTGGTGTCAGTCCAACTAGCAGTCTAGCAATAGCAGCAAAATTTCAAATAAAAATCTGAAGCATGCCGCAGGTCCCTAAGAACCCACAAACTTGCATCAGATTCTTGCATTCCACCCAATCCCTGATCTTCTGGATTTTAGCCTCATGCAGAACCTGATCTTCGGAGGTGCACTTGTGACTGACAATGGTGGCATCCGGAGCGGCAAGGACGAATTTCTTAGCTGAAACTGTTGCATTAACATTTTGGAGGTGTTGGAGGATTCTGTGGATGACAGTGAGATGTTTCCAGATAAATAACCTAATGCCCGGGTTCTCCATTATCGTCTCATATGAGCCATCTGGGCTTTGATACTGGGACGTCTTGGACTTCACTAGCAAGTCATCGATGAACGGCATGGTGTGGTGGGGTATCTTGTCCTGTAGAATGAATGCCATGTTGGCCTGGTAAATCTGGACAGTGTTAGTATGTCCCATCAGTAGAGTGGTAAGACGATGTGGTCCAAGTGGACTATTAAACATAGTCATGTCTCGGGAGTCCATGTGTAATGGATGTTGGTCATATGTATCCAGCGAATAAGTCCATCATGCTGTAGACCGTGTACCCGCCGAACGACTCGGCTAGGTGCTCTATGAAGGGAGGGACTAAAGAATCCTGGATGGTGACAGCGTTGAGGGGCTGAAGGTTGTGCATGAGCCAAAGCATCTTACTGTCCTGTTTGAGCATGCAGAACCAGTGTGACTGGTATGTAAGCTGTGGTGGACGGTTTGTACACACCAGAGGCGATACAGTCTTTAATAATCTGTATGGCTTAATCCCAGAATGAAGGTGGGATAGAAATATTTTGGAGTATCCATGGTGTATGGAGGACAGTAGGTATCTTGACTGGTGGAAAGTACCAATCGTCTAATTGGCCACATTCGGTAGCAGTCCAGGCGAAAGCGATCTTATGATTGAGCACCATCCACCGGCTAGCTTGACCTCTTCGGGCCACAGCCATTTGGCCGGATCAAGGTCAAGTACATTGGCACGTTCCTGTGTAAATCTTTGTCCAGGGACGAAGCCCAGGGGATTAGTCAGTAAGGGTATAAGACCAGCCAGAGGATCATCAGGTAACTGGCAGAGCATATGGTACTCCTCTTCAAGAGGAGCTAGTACCAGCTGGACCTTTTTGGCTATGGGCTTGTAAGCAAGAGAGTGAGAAGTAATATTGAAGGAATAGGTATTGAGAAGGGCAGAAACATGAGATGAAGAAAGAACCAATTGAGTAGAAGAGAGAAAAGGATATGCTGAGGATGGTGCATAGCGAGACAGGTTCAGGGCTGAAGGCAGCCCTCGGTCTAACGATGCCAAAATAGAAAAGGAAGCAGATGAAGTGGGAGAATAGTTCAAATGGGGCTCTTCCCAACCTCTTGGTGGATCATTGATGTCTAAAAACCCATTTCAACAATAGACTGGTGGCTAGAACAGAATAGTCTGTGCCAGAAACGTGGACATCCTTTGGTCCAAGCTTGAGTGGGTAGCTTGTATGCCTTTCCCGAGTTGGGGTCATGAAGCATGATTGTCTGAGAGCTGTCCGGAAAGTCTTCAGTAGAAGTGCTGAGTAAACAATGGAAGGGTTGTCCAAGTAATAAGTCAAAATTGGCTCTCAGGACTACCTGCACCTGTAAGCAAATCTTGCTGGCACCAAAGTCCAGGTGGAGATTTTCAACCATGCCAAGGGTAGACTCGGTACTGGTGTTGGCGTTAGACATTGTCATTACATGGTCGGACCGAACTGGTAGACCGAGATCTTTCCACACCTGCTTGGGCATGGTGACTATATCAGAGCCTGAGTCAAGGACTCCGAGGATAGACTGACTGGTTCTGACAATCTTGGCTTCAAGAGACTGAAGCAGCACTGAATGGTGTGCCACAATTAGTCCATTGTCACTTCGGTGCACGCAGTCACCGAAGGCTTGGTCTATCTCGCCAGGGTCATGTCCGGCAAGCTCATTGACCTGTACAGTGTTAGTGGAGACAGGGATACACTTTGCCATAGATATGTAAGTCCTTGAGTTGCTTGTGACCTTTGGGAGCCACTGCAATGAGCTCTCAAACCGGAACCAGTATGGTGGTTGCAAGAACTCAATCTAAGAGGCGCTTCAGAATGGTCTCGTCTTCAAGATAGAATGAATATCTAAATTGTCCTTTGGGTTTGAATGAGGAGGAGATGTTAGCGGAATCAGTTCAGAACAGCTTAGAGGTAGGTGGTGATGTTGAAGAGGAGGGTCTGTTTGCTACTGGAGCAGGGACTTTTGGAGGAGTCGCTGACTTAGACCGCATGGCCTCGATGTATGCCTGAAAATCAGGATCAGTAAAAGCAAGGTCCAACTCTTCGTCTGAGTCCTGATCAACAGGAGCCATGAAGACTGAAGGTTCAAGGTCTAAAATTGCATCGATAGTTGAGTTGGTGATCAAGAATATGCCAGAAGTGACAACAGAGGAAGAGGGTGCTGGTGCTGAGGCAGCTAGCCAGTCTAAGTATTCGCAGAGGCAACAAGTGCCCTGAACGCACGGAATGCACCAGCCATCCAGAAGGTACAAATGACCATTGGTACCTCAGCTGGCCTTCCCAGCCTGGATATAGCCTTCTACAAGGGGGCAACTCCCCATAGAATGGGAGGGATCAGCGCAGAATGCGCAGTCCCAATAGGCAGTATGTTGGAGGTTAATCTGCTCCTGCTTGATGACCAAAGCAGCAGTTGGTGTAGTGGTTTGCGGAACAACCGGATGGGAACTGGTGCTGCCCAAGCCAGGTAGTATGATTGGATGAAAGGTGTGCCAGCAGCTGGTGCAGCTATAAGAGGACAGAGGGCAGAACCAGTAAGGAGGAATTGAGTAGCCTCAACAATGTCAGTGATTGGATATGGGTCAGAAGAATGATGAGTGGATTTGGTGATGAGCAGGCATCGGCGGGCTTGAGTCTCAAGGTTGGCTGGCAGACTGGATAGGAACAATGCATCTTGGTCTAAGTCCAAGAGCTTACAGCCATTGATGAGGATCTGGGTGATCTTCAGGAATTTGCACTGATATGCACCGAGGTCTTCTAAGGTGCGCATCTGTTTGGCCCAAAACTCCTGGACCAAATATTGGATATCAGCCCAACAGTATCAGTTGGCGCCTTTGCAACCGGGGTACAACTTCTTGACTGCCCGAGCAAAGTTCGCCCAGTCCAGTGGGTTAGCGGTAACCTCATCTAGAAGTTCCCAACCTTCTGCCTCATCAAGGTCAGCATACCTGATAGCAGCACGGATCTTCTCTAAGTCCGTGATACCAACCACTGTGCTGAGTATGTTGACATCCTCGAGGAAGCGCGGCAACAAGGCCGGGGTCTTTTCATCAAACTTCAGAGCATTCTGGGTACCACAGAGCAAAATCCGAGGGGTTGGGTTAGCCATAGGACAATTTTGGACAGGAAGATTTTGAATGTTAGTAGGTTGTGCAGGAGGAGGAGGAATAATATTCGATGGTGTGGACATAAGTCCACAATGGAGGGCAGCAGATGGCAGAGATTGAGCTGGGGCTGAAGGGTTTTCTTGTGAGCCCAGGTTAGTCTGGAATGATAGACTGGAGGGGTCAAGAAGGTAGGAGAGCAATGGGGAAGTAGAATCAGATGGTGAGGGTAATGGTGAGGATGAAGATGACAAAGACTCTGGGCTTGGAGTGAGAGGAGAGAGAGGAGAAGAAAAATGGGAGGTGAGGTGTGACTCCCTGATCCATCATCATGGAGTCAAGTGGATATATGCTCCAGGCATGAAGTCGCTTAGATTTGTTTTGTCCGCTAAATTTTCTTGAAAGGGGATGTCACTGGTAGTTTCAGTCTGTGACATCTCTTTAGACGCCACTGTTGGGATGTCAGCTAATTTGGGGAAAAGACTCCAGAAGGGCAGTGCGCTAAGCCAATCAGATTGATTGACAGCTGACAGGTCAAGGTTGTTGTCTGGCAACGGACTGAGGTCCAACCCTGATACCTCAGGAAGATCAGACCGGTTGTGACAGGTGTCAATAGAAGCGACTGGCTGAAAGAGAGGTGAGTCATCAGGGCTGATCTGTAAGGTTCGGAACTGCTGAAGAAGATTTTCTAATCCTTGGCATTATGTGGTCGGCCAAAGACTTCTCCTGGAACCCTTGGATGAGTCCCTCGCAGTGGGCTCCAGTTGTAAAGATGATAGCATGGCTGGGAGGACTAAGGGTGTAAAACACACTTGCCCCGGGCCATCAAAGGGAAGGGGGAGATGAGATACTTCGCCCCTAAAGGGACTCTGGGTAAGGGAAGAGTCAGAACAAAGTCCAGGGCTGAAGGCTAAAGTGCAGAGGATAGTCCAGAAGGTGACCAGAGCACAAGACTGGGAGTCCGAGGTGCACAAGATGAAGGGAGCAAGAACGGAATGCAGTGACAGTGATGGTGAATGGTGTGGTAGGCAGTGGACGGTACAAGGGATGAGTGGTTTGAACAGTTTGAGAATCCAACCAAAAGTGTGTTTCAATTCCTAAGTACAAGGCTTTATAGTCCGGGTATACCCGAGACTGTCAAACTCAAGGTAGCTGTCAAGTCCAAAAGAAATGAGTAAAAGGGGTCAGGTACTGGGTCTGAGACCATAATGTCTAACTGGATGCTTTCGGCACTGGCAAGACCGATCAGAGGCCGATGGTACTGATAGAAAGTGAAGCGGTAACATACTAACAATGAGAACTGAGTAGTCCAAACATGCTCGGCATGGTCTGGTATAAACTGAGACTGGTCTTAGCAACTAAAAAGAGTTCAGAGCAAAGGGATGAAAGTAAGGCAGTTAGGTAAAAGGTAAAAGGGGTGGAATATAAGCACAGAGATGTACTGGTCTCTACAGCGTGCATACCGACATCACCCCTCACACAATCCAGACTCATTCATCACTGTGGAGGAGTTAACTCAAAACCCCAAACCCATCGTCCCTAACTCTGCAGAGGCCAAGCATGGTGATTACTCACTGCCGTGGCCATGGCGTAACATCTCCATCTGGTGTCTCATGAAGTGGAAATCCACTGGTAGCAACCTCAAATCCAATGAGGAAGTCACTCAGCCAGTCCATGACATCCTTGAAGCCCCGGACTTCAACATCCAGGAGTTGTCAAGTTTCAACACCTCCCACAAGACATCTCATTTTAATGCTGTTGAGAAGGAGATTCCTCCAGAGGATGTATTCGCAGTCAATAGATGAAAATGTACGTCCATCAACATCTCTGTCCCTATAAGGCAAAACAAAAAGGAAGGTAATGGCCAGACATTCTCTGTGGACAGGGTTCTCTACAGACCTATCCTTGATGTCGTATGAGCAGTATTTGCAGAGGCATTGTCAAGGACTTTCCACCTCACACCTTTCAAGTGGGTCTGGAAATTCCCTGTTACAGGTCATCAACAATGTGTGTATGATGAACTGCATGCCCCTGATGCTTGGAACAAAGGCCAAGACAAAATAATGAAGCAGAGAAGAGACGATGGCTGCCAGTTGGAAAGGGTGGTTGCTGGGCTCATGTTCTGGTCAGACTCAACTCACCTTGCTCAGTTTGGGCATGCATCAGCATGGCCTGTTTATCTTTTCTTTGGGAACCTCTCCAAGTACGCACAAGCCGACCCACAGTCAGGGTGTTGTCATCTGATCACATTAATCATTTGGTGAGGCCGATTTATTTTTCTCATGCTGGTTTGAAGGTCTCATTGCTTTGAGCAGCTGCCAGAGTTCATCAAGCAGCTGCTGTTCTCAATCACTAACAAGAAGGACAATCATGATCTTCTGACTCATTGCAAGCGAGATCGTTTTCATGCCATCTGGAGGACCATGCTTGATGACGAATTCGTAGAGGCCTACAAAAATGGCATTGTTGTCAAATGCTTCGATGGGGTCACAAGGAAAGTGTTACAGATCCATATTAATTTTCCCAGATTTCTCCCTATTTTTCCTGATTTTCTAGAGCGACTTTCGCATTTAGCCCCTATCTATTAATCCCTATCACCCGAAACCACCAAATGCTCAAGTCCCCTCACAGTCCAGACCCTTTCGCCTCATGGGTACCATGTGTATTGCAGTGCACCTCATGTTCACCTCACGGCGGCCTTACCGATCACACATGGCATGCAGCCTTGCACATGTTCGCCTCATGACTCACACATGCGCACTGCCTACCTCACCTTATCCTCATGGCTAGCTTCTCTTCCATTACATGGCTGTACTGATATGCCTGTTACCCTCATGTACGACTCATGGAGGAGTCATGTAGCATAGCATATTGTTCGATCTAGTGTACACATAGCCAAACCCCTGTGTAGTATATAAAGCCTCAATAGAGCGCCAGGAGGACCTCAGTCTTGTCCTCTTGGAGATTTCCCATCGTCTCTAGGAGCTACCAGATCAACCCTATTGTCACTACTTGAACTACTAGTGCTCTTAGTGAGTGTTGGTTGTTTCAGTGAGGGTGGCAGTGGTGATGGAGGAAGTGTTCTTTGCTACACAGGTGATGAGTTGTTGTTCCGGGAGATCAGCGATGTAGGCGACGAGAGGAGTGAAACAATTCTGTGTGTATCCCAATGAATCTGTCATGGCAGAGCCGTGGAGTGCAGTATGTTCCAATGAGGTGAAGATGATATCCATGCAGCTATGAAAGAGGTGGGAGGCGAGAAGCGTCTGAAAATTGGGGTGGACATCAAAATCCGGTGTTGGAATAAATCCTACACAGCGCCAGGCGTATGACGTTGCCTGCATCCTGACATCGGACTGGATATTCCCAATGGTGATGAACACTGGGTGCATTTCGAGGTTCCCACTGTGGTGTGTAACCAGGGTCTTGTCAGATGTGATGATGATAGGAATAATAGTGGCTCCCTGAGGAAGCTGATCCTGAAAAAAGGTAAGTTGTAAAGGAAATACAGCAAGTACATATGTGTGATATCATACCTGGATTTCATGCACACGTTCACCTGAGAAGAACTCGCCGTACTTGTGCTGATTGTTACAGAACACTTTGTATGGATCGAATGTCATATGGTTGGCAAAAATGGGATTAGAAAGAATGTCCTTGACGACCTTGCATGCATCATGCCAAACCAGGCGCATCGGATGAGCAGTAGTGACACCTGGGAGTTCCATGGTCGTGCACTGCCATGAAGGGCCACTGGGTAGTGTGTCAACCCATGCCAAGAGGTGATCAGCGGATGAAGGACAGTCATTTACGAGTATCAAACTGTAGATTGTGGGTCATATATGATATGCTAACCGTCAGCGACCATGGCACATACCCATTTGAGCTTTAGAAATTCATCTATTGCTGACTTGTTTAAGTGCTGAGTAAGAAATTTACCCAGCTCCCATTCGCCCTCGTCTGCAAAAGGGTAATGCATGACATGTTCACGACGCTGTTCATGTTCATCAGCCTTCAACTTCTCCAGTAGGGTTTGTCCTCGTCCATAGATATATGCTGATGATTCATAGTAACAACCTGTGACTTCTTCTCCATGGCGTGCATAGAATGCAGGTGGTATCGGGATTGGGATATTATTTGAGCCTGTAAGAGAACACTGTGACAGTCTCAAGGGATCGTTGAGATGGGTGGCCAAACTCGCAGGCGATCAGAAAGCAGTGCCACATGTAGGACAGGTGATGGATTCCCTGTACACAATTAAACTATTATTATCTACCAGATTGGATAGTACTCACATTGCCTCCGGTGGGAAGGGCGGTGTCATGGTGCACCAGGTCCGTGTGTTGACAGTGACTGACTCAGATTGTGGAGAAAACACAGTAGGTTTTCAAGCTCCGCCTTCCTAATCATGCTCTACCTTGTACTCTAACTGCGCTATACGCAAGGTTGTATGTATATATCCCCACCCAAGCATGAGTGTGCACTCATCAGCCGTTGTACGTCTATCTCTATTTTCTACAAGCTGGATCAGGTGGTCCAATCTGATGTTCACCCCATATAACTCATTAGGGTCAGTCATTACAACAAACCCTCAATACTCGTCATATGTGCATGCTATCAGATTTAGATTCTCCCACTGCTATGTCTATTCAGTCAGCAAAATATTCCACTGATTTAACAAACCTACCAACATCCTTGCCCCCAACATCTCCAAGCACTGATTTGGATGAAGCCATTGCTCAAAGAAAGCACACTGCTAAAATACAGGCCTGCATGTGTGCGAGGTACAAGCCATACTGACCTCATCTTGCTCCTCCCCCACTGGAGCTCCGGTTTACTAGCAGAGTTATTGGAGATACCTCATACACAGACCTAGGACTCGATGATGTCATAGAGGTGTGTGTTTTTCCCCTTGTGGAATCATGAGATCCAATGGGAAATAGGGCAAGCACACGTTCGCACATGGCTTATCATGTCTATCAGATTTGCTACTTTGTAAAGCATACATCTCCAAGGTTGCGTCCAAGAATACTATCCTCAATCGGATCACCCTTATGCAGTCTAATATCGACGCCCTCAAAAGACACAATGAATTCTTCTGTGTGCTGAAGCAGGAAGTATCTGATGAGCTGTCCATGAATGAAGAAGAGCTGGACTGTATTAGGAATGTTCTGGGAGGTCGAGGAATCACTGAAGATGACATCAAATTCCACCATGCTGTTTATGCGGATGAACTAGTGGCTCTCACGATTGCTGACCTGCAGCTTGCCCAGATGGTTGGCAGAATCCACAACAATAACGAGAGCGTTAGCGAGAATTCCTCTGACTCTGATTCCAGTGAGAGTCTCGAAGATGATCTGGTGTACAAACCCAACATGGGTAAGTAGTTCAGGATTCACTGCATGAACCTTGATACTGATATATTTTTAGACTCTTATATAGTGCTAATTATGTTGTATTTCACACGATGTATTCCTCAGATAAGCTCGAATTCTATGCCCTTTGACCTGATCTCTCTCTCATGCCCCAAAAATGTTGTAAACAAGCGAATCGACCTTGCCCCACCCCCAGCACTCTGCTAGGGGGTAGTACCTCACAGCTTCCTCCAGGTGAAATCCCACAAGATCCGGCATTTCATGATGAGCGGTCCAGCATGATCACACCTACCATCGGATGGCCACAGCACGACATACCATCATCCAACAATTGTGAGGGGGAACTGCCAGTGGGAGCCACCACAGATTACACAGCAGCCATGCAAGCTTACCCCCATCAGCTTATGGAGTGGCCCCAGCCATCCTTCGATTTGGATGCTACCTCTCAGACAGGCAGTTTTGGTGCATCTTCATCCCAGTCAGCTCCTACTCAATCCGTTGGCGATTATTGGTTTGGGGGTGGCATGTGGGCCACCCCTGATGTTTCGTCATGTGAGTTCACAACAAATCACTCTGAGTTAATGGGCCTGAATGGCCCATCAATGACCAGTCATGCAGCAATCACTGCATGCGAGCAAATAGCAAGTGATCGTAGGGATATCCTTGCTACTAATCAAATAGTGGCTGTACGCCCTCTTCGTGGTGGCGAACTAGCAGACACTATGACATTGAGACACCACCATGTAATCCAGGTATTTTCTTTTTCTGCGTGTTTCCGAAAAAGACTTGGATTTATGTATTATTGCTATAGGCTGTTCAAACAGCAAGACTGCAGCTTTCACAGCATCACACGGCAATTAGACTGCCAGCTACCCCTATCCCCCCAAGCTCGGCCCCACCTACCATGGACCCTCCTGCTATCCTGCCACCCTCAGCACTGACTTCCAATCCCACTACCACATCCCAACCTCTTTATGCCATGTTGGATGCCCACACCAAGATCACACGTTTAAGGGTGGCCCACCATGAAATATGTCGCCAAATGTTCTCCATCAGTGCTGCACCACACACCGTTGCTAAACGTCAAAATATGATCAAGACAGCTACAGGTATTGCCCAACAGCAAGTCCTGGGTAATTGTAAGTAGATTAGATTTATTTCTAATATATGCTCAACTTGAGGGATAGGTATTCCAACTTCATCGCTCCACCTTGGACGACAGCTAGTGAAGTATATGTCGGAAATCAGGCAGGCCTTTCGAGCGGCCGCATCAAGGCTGATTGAGGATTTCTTTGGCATTCAAAGTTTAGTCATTGTTGCCGCTGACCAGATCAGTGAGCGCAGCCGCATTGCTAGAGATCTACTCCATATGCCAAATTTTCAATATCTTCATATTCAGTCCGTAAGCCACCTTTTTTTTGCTACTGTTTATTATATTCATTCTATAGACATCGGGGGTGATTTATTATTTCGAACACCCCTGTGTTCAGGCCACCATCACCCATGTGATTTGGAGGACATACCACTGTGGCCAAGTCATGGATGCTAACAACTTTGACCCAGTGGTTGCAGTTGCTGTGACTGCAATCACCATTGCCTTGCACGAGATCAAGACTGGAGTCTACATCAAGTCCACTGTACATACAGAAAGATTCGCTGACATCTATCAGGATGTCATACACTTTATGTAGAAAACTATAGTGTAGTCACTAAAGAAAAACTACAGTACTTTGAGGCCGAAATAAGGCCTGCTTATGTAAGCTAATAATATTCTAACCCATACGAAATGGATTAACAACACACAAGAGACCATTCCATATGAGCATGTTGAGCCTCTGGGAGTCATCAGCTATTTACAGATTCTGTGATTCTTCCTTAATAGTGTGCTGCAAATCTGCAAACAGAATGACCAGCTATTTCTGGATTAACCAACTGTAGCAAATCCACATGAAGCATAACACTTTGCATATGTAGAATGACCAGCTATTTCCAGATTCACCAACCTTTTCCCAAAATTCTTTATTTGTTCATGTAGCAGATTCGCACATGAGGTCACAAACCATATGACCTTGCACAACTGGTGCAATGCCCATCTGCAATGCACCCCAATTGCCACCATGACACCCAATGGGGCATGATGCCCACTGTGATGACTGCACATGCCAATGGCCACCCCAATCCCCCTCATTGGGTGTGAGGCCTGTGCCAGTGTCCAGTACCTCCAGCACTGGCCCTCTTCCAATGGACGCAATGCCTCACCCCAATACCATAACATCCAATAGAGTGCAATGCCCATTGTGATGACTGCACATGCCAATGGCCACTAGTAAAACCCAGGCTTTGCATGTCCCTCACTCCATAGTGCCATAGTGCTGTACTGGACAGCCAATCTGGGTTTTGCTGATGAGGCTCACCAGGCACAAGGTCTGTGTAAAGTCTTCTCCTTCCATTCCAACAGGCACGATGCCCATCCATGATGCATGCACCCCAATGGCCACCAATGACACCAAATGCAGGGCATGATGCTCACTGGTACATGGACGAAGACAAGTACACTGAGTAGGTCAGGCAAGGCATGAGTGAGTAATGCCATACTCTCACAATGGTCATCAACTCATCACACTCAGGGAAAAGCACACGCAAGAGTATGAGGAGCAAGCCAAATATTGTCTTGACTTGTTTTGTACTAGAATGAATATCGAACTTTTTTGTGCTTGTACATGTTCATAATGAGGGTGGTGAAAACCAATATTGGAATCTATCCACAGTGTACTTTTTTTTACCTAGTAAGTCTAGCTCAGACCTATCACAGGTCTAGAGCTATGTAGATTGTCAGTCTGTGCACACTGGCAGGGTGGGCTATTGCTAGAGTGTGGTCTAGTGGACCTAGCATGATCTATTTGGTCTATCCAGTCCATCGATAGACCAGATAGGTTGTGCTAGGCTGTTTGCACTTTTCCTGATGAAGCAAGGTGACTACACTGGCAGTAGTAATACTAGTAGCTAGTGTACTTCATAGAATTTTCACGTTTTCAGAATATTTATACCATTGTTGTATGAGCCTAATATGTATATTGTAGGTACATGTAAGAAGTGTGAACTGCTTTTGTGTAATTTCAGGGGTAGGAGAACTATCTACATTTAGATCTCAAGGGAGGCACCCTGCTGCCTGTGCCACTAGGATGCCATCACTATGCATATACATAACCTGGGACTCAAGTCTATTAGGGAATATATCCAGCCAATCAAAAATGCGAACACACTTTCTATTTTCTGTCATTTCCACATATCCCCCTAC
>JBBPQL010000996.1:0-13996 GCA_038092515.1 Boletus subparvulus | reverse complement strand
CAATGCATCTCTGCAGATCATAATTCATGGTGGAGAACCCATAATGTCTGAGATCACCAGTACTCACTGAACATCCTTGATACCAATCCCATCTACCAACCATGTCACCGAGCCTTCTTTTCCTGAGGGTGACTGGCCTGCTTCCAGTAGAGTCAATCTCATCTCAGTCAAGCTTGGTGCTATCAAGACCAATGAGTAACCTTTATCTTAGCACCATCATAACCAACCTTTGTCTATCCACAAACTGTATATATATCCAGAGCTTCCCCCTTTCAATATCTGCACTCTCTGTCACTTCCATCCAAGCTTTCAATTGACAGGGGTCCAAGGATGCACTGAACTCTTCATATGGACCTTGTGTTGTTTGTAGACCCTCCAATGCTACTTTGTGTTTTCTCAACAAAGACTTGACTACAATTCAAAGTGAGTTTAGATACCACAAGGCCATCAAACTGGATCCATCCAGACCAACCAGCTTTTTCCAGTTTGAATCTCTCATATGATCATCATACAACTCTTGACAGTGAGCCAAAGTCATTGATCTGGCTGAAGGGGAAATTTTATTGAAGGAAGCCCAAAGGGTTTCCAAGATCTCCCCGTCCACATGTCCTTCCCCTTTGAGGAACATGAGGCTAAACCTAGGAAAACAGTAAGGTTTGTGAGCACTCAAATGGAATTTTCCAATTGCAGGCATGATTTCCATCTCCTTGGGCCAGGACAAGGTAGGAGACTTGTGTATCCTGGTAGAAATATTCTTGTGCCACTGACAGGCCACATCGTAAATGATCATAGCCTTTTGGATATCTTGGGAATTGTAAAAGACTGCCTGGCATATCAAATAGTCTATATTCTTATGCCTTCCAATAAAATCAACCCTAGCATTTATTATGCACCCTATCAGATCGACTTACTGCTCTCCCTTGTAAAAGTTGACCATGGAATGTGGGACAAAGCAGCCGTAACGTGCACAGGCAGTCGCACCTACTCCAGTGGCCCGCAAGTGGGTTTTGGAGGATTGGCATTGTTGACTGCCCGATGGTTCTGACATGATGATCTCTACAAAGACAGTGTAAGCACCATGACCTGAACTATAAGAGGTTCAATAAATATTATATGCCTCTTCATTATCTGTGGCTTTGGAAACATGATCATGATAGGGCTGGTTGGCCACCATGTAAGCTAAACTATCAGAGAGCACAATGTCATCCTCAGGTTTTCGCATTTTCATGTGTTAAGCAGTAAAGTTACCATCAACCACATACCACAGGGCCACAATATCACTTGAATTTTCAATATTAGGAAGATCTGACTAGAAAAGATGCATGCACTAACCTATTGTATTCCTTGGCCCATCCATCAGGCAAGTTGAGACTGGATTGAGGACATGCTGGGCAAAATATAGCCAAGTCTCCATTGCCTGGGTTTCATTCAGTGTCATGACCCAATCCAGCCCTTTTTCGGTTGGTCAGATCTCACCACATTCTTGAGACCCTCATCAATTCCCAATAGTGGTCCTTGTTACAAAATCCTCATTAATTCAAGTGTATACTCTAGCATGAAAACTTACTGGAAGGGAATCAGGAAATGCATTGTTTGTCAACCTTCTGAGCTTTGAATAGAAGCTTGAAGCTGAAGTCTTGCATTCAAGTTCATCTATGAGAAACTGATCCAGTACATTGAAGGTGAATCCTGTTTGAGGCTTTGTAATAGTTGAAGGAAACAAATGACACCTCAGAAGTTGAAGGTATTTGTCTTGGTCACTGGCTCCATTGCACCTGCACCACCTCACTGTATGAACAAATATTCCAGCTGAGTCCACCATGGTAAATTGATCTCCAGGTCCATCACCATTCAGAGGGCAAGCATCTCCACCATGTCCTAGGTTCAAAGTATAACCTAGCTCCTGAAGAGATATTGCCTCATAGAAATGACCATTCCACTGCCGAAGCTGATGAAATGGAAGTCTTGAATGCACTTTTACAGCACAGGGTCCACACCATGCATGGTAACCAAGACATGAAAGACAATGTATAGGCCCATTGGGTCCTAGACAGTCCACACATCTAGCCATGGATTCTAAGGGTGCTTCAAGCTTGAGTAGAACTGATAAATAAGTTGATCAGAATGGAATCCAATCATGAAGGAAATCATTTTGGGTCATTTAACCCTTGTCAGATATTAATTTCTAGGTGCTGAAATCAGCTTACTTTTGTTCTCCTGGAAGCTGAGGCTGACTCGTCATCACCCATTGAATAGGCTTCCTGGAAATCCTGTAATAAACCTGATGTAGTTTTCAGGGCCTCTGAGCCTGATGGGGTCTTGGGGATTTTCCTTCTCCTGGGTGTCTCCTCATCATCAGACAACTCATAATATGGAGTTGCATCTGCCTCTCAGTAGGTTTTTTTGCCTCTCCATGTCTGAGTGGGTGTAAACACAACCATGGACCCTGAGCTTTTCCTGGAACCAGTTCCATGATTTGAGCCCCTGGGCCTGGTTCTGAAGAAAGTAGCCTTGGCTTTTTTTGGCCTTTGAGAATCTGACATTGTTGGAGGGACTGAGCTACGTAGTGAACACAATCTAAACAAGGAATTTTTGTTTCCAGCCAAAGGGTCCAATTGCATGTAGACTAAAGTTCAGACTTGAAGTGGGCTTGTGCCAACCACATTCTAATTATGTGAGTAGGCACCAAACACTACCAAAGGGATTACAAGAGGTACCAGAACAACTGTAATTACGTGAGTAGGTGCTCTGACAACCACCTTGCTTGTGTGGGCAAAGAGGGCCTTGGGACCTCCAATCTGTCATGTACATTATCTTTGGCATAATGAGCAACCACCACCCTTTCCCCCTTAGTCCATTGTGGAACTGAATGCGAAAAACCTCTTCCAGTCAACCACACCCCTGTGCCTGGTGGATATTCAAACTCTGCTTTTAGATCATCCAATCAGAGTTTGGCATCATGACCCTGTCCAAGGCTAAGAAGGTGGTCGTAAAAGAAAAAGGTGCCACCACCATCACAGTGACTAGGGGTAACCCTGTTGACAATTACGTCCATCCCTCCATAAACAGTTGGCCAAATGGACAAAGGGCTCTGCAAGCAGTGGATCAGCTGCTGCATGGCATCAGTGTTTGTGATCCACATTTCTGGATGTATGATCCGAAGAACCACATCCAGGAGGTGCTCCAAGGGCTCTATCAGTTGAAGCCAATTCTGAATAGAGTTGGACTTTAGATTGGGGGGTCAGATATAAAGGATCAGTTAGCCTCTGATTTGATTTTGAGTATGAATTATACAAGCAAATAATGGTGCACTTATGTACCTTGCGCCCAGGTATCAATCTACCAACTGATATTCCAATCCTCCCTGCCCAAAAAATGGACTCCAAGCTGCCAGAAATAAATCCTTGCCTACGCCAAGTATCTGGCTGCTGTAGAGAATTATTCAGGGCACATTTCAAGGTCATGACAGCTGTGTTGAGCTGTTCCTGGAACAGATTTCAAAAAGGTTCATCACAAGGTAAATATACTACATACCACTTGGTGAGGGAGCAGGAGGCCTGGGAGGTACCAGACTAAAATTTTACTGTGCATGTCAACGATTGTGGTTGGCTTCGAGAAGGAACCCAAGGAATTCTTGACAAAGAATTTATCCGAGCCACACTTTTTCATTGATTCAGAAAACCTGTCATAATCCCATTTCGTGTAAACTAACCAACACCACTTAGTAACTGTTCCTGGCAAAGATGTAACCGAAGTTACTCACCAGGATTAAGGAAGGCACCAACAATAATGGCGGTGCACTGTTTGACCTCCACATCCTGCAAACTAGTTCTTCCATCTGCCTCGCCCACCACTTCACCCAATTTACTGGTCAGCAATTGCACCAGGCCTCAGGCCCTCAATCTTCAAATACCCAGATAACATAAGCACTAAAATTGCTGAACCAAAAATCTTACCTAGGTTTTCGGAGTTTTTTGGCACTGAATTCTCCCTCCTGAACTACAGGACTTAGTGCTACATCATCCATAATCCCATAGACACACTGTTGTAGAAGAGTGAAGATATCTGTGACCTCTTGGGAGCAATCTTCATCAGGCATGGTGTTTGGGAGGTTGAAGGTGGTAGGAAAAGGTTTTTTCCTTCTCATGCATGAATGAGTGCCAAATGGGCTAAGTGAGATATGAATATGTACATACATACATACTTGGTTTTTGAAGGTGATAAGGGAAGGCTTCCCTTCTCACACATGACTGAGTGCCAAATGAGCTAAGCAAAATATGAATATGTACATACTTGGTTTGAATATGTTGCCAGGGAGATCTTGAAGCAGAGCAAGTCCATTGCCAGTGGTGCTCCATGTGGCCATGTCATTAGAGGAATTAATATGGACATAGTACCTGGCATATGGTATGCAAAATAATTACCAGTGGGAGGTTTCAAGCAGAGCCAGTCCATTGTCAACAACACTCCATTCAATAGATGATGGTGGAGACTGGGTAGTGATGACACCAACTCGATTGTATGTGTCAAAAAGCCGTCTAAGCTGTAGCATTGCAGGTCTCATCGTATTCTTTTTCTCATCGCAACACCCTTCTTTTCATTCCACTTGTGTCTCCATCCCAATCTTTGTCTCTCGCACAACTTGGATGGGCATTGTCTAAGCTGTATCATTACAGATCTCGTCACATTCTTTTTCTTGTCACAGCACCCTCCTTTCATGCCACTCATGTCTCTATTCCAATCTCTCTCGTCTTCTCAGCCATGCTGTGGCAGCATTCATTGGTAGCAGATTCACATAACTCAGGCAGGCAGAAAATATTTTATGTATGTATATCTAAGATGTTAACGGTCACATGATCTATTGCTGGGTGCGGGATTCGCAGTATCATGTGCAGAGGTGCAAACAAATAAGTACATTGTGATTGACTTGTTTCTTTAACTAAATTATGGAATTTAAAACAAATGGCTGTGGCCAGAATATCAAGGGGGGGCCATCCCCTTAATATCCTGGCCCCAGGTTTGAAGGTACATGCCATTGTTGAGAATCCTGGTATTTCTTATTCAGATATTCATTTCCTGATACCAGATTTTAGAGCAGTCTATGACCTTATCTTTACACTATTCATATTACTCCCCTTATCAAGATAAGCTATCTCTTATCTTTTGGTCTAGACTCATGATGTCATTCTTATCTCTTATCATGACATCATACCCTTATCAGCCAATAGCTGATTCCCCTCTTATCTCTTATCATACTATACAGTTATGATATTAGAGTTCAGTATCAATACGTACAAACAGTACTAGATACTATATAAGATAGGCTTTACAGCCTATCTCTCTATCTCTCTATCTTGTTCTTTCCTATCTTGTTCACTCCTAAGCCTCCCTGCTTATACTTGAACCACATAAACCTTTGTCTCCAACCACAAGGACTTGTCTACGTGAGTCTCCCACTAGACAACTCATCCCTTCGTGTTCCTGTGCTATCAGGGTTCTATTCCTGATAGGTTATGAGCCCTGCTTGAAGGTGGTCTGTCATATGCTAGCACCAATGCCCGCTATCTTCACGCATTATGGTTCTTGGTTGGTTACTGGGTTGACACTGGCTATATCCATGGTCACTTTGGCCATGTCAATTGCCATCAGAGCAGAACCCATATGGGTTACTGAAGAGAACAATCTCCTAGAGTTCGCCGTTACTTTTGGAGAGTTGGTTATTTGGCGATTACTTTGCGAATTCCAACTTCTTTTCATTACAGAAGTGAATGGAAATCGAGCCTCACTCATGATCGTGCTTCATCTAGAACCACTTTCTGAGGTTGGTAGTTCACCCAATTCACCTGTCCCAGAAGAACGAGACCCCTCTTCTCTTCACCCCCCTCCTCTTCATTTTAACAATGACAAGAACATTTTCTTCCCTGGTCACCCTTTCCAACTTCGCTGCCCCCTGTGCCCTCATCTTTTGGAGATTGGAGAGATTTGTTTTCACCCAAATCACAGTGTTAACGTACTTAGGTGAAGCCCTGAAGATGCTCCATCGAGAGAGGAAGTCTTCAATCACCCCTTTGAGTTCTTACACATTATTCCTGGACAACTTTTCCATCCTCATCATAATTCTGCTCTGGGATCTCCTTCGACATCTACCCTTGTTGAAGAAGCTATAAGAACCGCTATCGCCCAAGAAACACCTCCTCCATCATCTCCTACTCCATCTTCCGACTCTCATCATGCCCATTCTATCCACCGAGATTTCCCAGAACCCTCTTCCCTACCAGCGTGGCAACTTCATGTATGCTGAGGTAATGGATGAGAAGACAACAGACCTACAAGAGCTACTGGCTGACCCAACCATGGAGGACGGACTCCCACTGCACCTAGTGGCAGAGTTCCACTTTGTGAGGTTTCGAACACCTCAACCCCACCAAGGCCTAGTGCAATTCCATCAGAAACTGGACATGAGAATGTTCAAATTCCAAGGCACAGCACCAGAACTCATGGAAGGCAACTTCCAAGCTCGAGGGCTTCAAACCCTCGAAGGTCCTGAACTTTGCGGAGCAAACCGCGTGGTCTATCCTTTCCAGATAAGACCATGCGAGACTAGAGTTAGGTCAATGCACCTAATTAATTCGTTCATGTTTAGATCAGAGACTTTTGCCACTGCCTATGAAGGAGCCAGTTTGGCTTTCCCTTCCAAGACCACTCTCAGAACTCCTGGCATTCGTGTTCACAATCAAGGATTTGAAATCATTCGTCATATGCACTTTCCTCCTACTCTTGTTCCGTCTCAACTTCTGGAATCATCTCTCGAGCCAAATTGGTTACCTCCTGCAGAGATCATGGCCGATGAATGGGGTTTTGTTAAAAGATCAGATGCACCATGGCAGAGCGAATGGAACGAAGCATTCAATTCTTTTCATTGTTCTATCTTTCATCGAGACCCAGTTTATAAGTCTCACTGCCGCATACAGCACCTCTTAAAGTCCACACAAACTCAAGATGAGCTTGATGCCATTTATGAAGGACTTAAAGAGAGACCTAGATGAAGAAGGAATTGAATTGCTGGTCAACAAGGAGAAGAACACAGAAGGCTTTTCAAACATACTTGATCACCTTCATAAGACTTTCGTTCATCCTTCTTGGCCTATATCTGGTTTTGAAGATGGTTCTTACAATTCTGATTTTGACCCTCTTTACTCAAATTTCTTGAATCTCAATGGCTTTTTGTGCCATTTGTATGTTCCCTATCATACTTGTTATGATGATGTTATTTGTACTCAGGAAGGATTATTTGTCAATTCTTATATTGACAACCCACATTATTTTGCGGAGATGCATTTCATTTTACATGAATGCCTATCCATCCTGCCGTTACCCTCTGGGTATCGAGACAAATCAAATACATCTTCTACTTATCAAAGTAGAAAGGAGAATTGTACACAGCGATGGCTATCAAGAAATGGGATATCAAAATGGAAGAATCGTCTCTTACCAATAAACCCAGGATTACTAGGAAATGTCCCTCAGAGGAATACCCCTTCTTTCTCCCTTCTGCATTATCTTGCAAAGACGTTTGTTGATGATTATTTTTCAGATCTCCTCTGAACAATGGCTCTTCCTACCACTGAAATCAAGTTCAACACTACCTTTATTGGCCGCATTCCTGTTCTTCTTGGATCAAAGAACTATGATGTCTGGAGCAAGCATATAATCTCTATGCTCAGTGTCTACTCTGTTTGGGAGTTTGTAGATGGAACTTTCACATATGCAGCACTCCCTGCAGGAGCAGACTTAGCAGAATGTCAATAGAAGTGGAAACTTCTAGACAAACGTATCCTTGGCCTTATGGCCAGTATGATTGACGACTCGCTACTGTATCATGTCATGTATGACTGGGCAAACCCTGCAATGTTCCCTTCCATCTCAAAAGCTCTTTGGGACAAGCTGAAGACTCTCTTTGGCACTACTGGCTTTGCAGCCGTCTTTTGTCTTTTTAAACAAGTCTCATCCAAACACGTTCGCATTCAGCATGCCCAAACCGATATCAATGACATTATGTCACTCTTTGATCAGATGACCCAAGCTGGGTTAGATCTTCCCCAAACATTCCGTGCTATGATTCTCCTCAATAATCTTCCTCCCGAGTATAACTCTCTCACCTCTACCATCATTCAAACTATTACTGTTGCAAGCTTCGACATGCAACATGTCACTGCTGCCATTCTCATGGAGATGGACCTTCGGGCCACATGTAAACCCCTCCATGCTCGGATTTCCCACATCCAGGAATCTGAAGACCTCTCTTCTTTGATCAATTGGACCAATGGAATTAGATGCAGTCCTCCAAACCAAAATCAATGGAGGAACCAGACCCCCTCTTATCAGAGACCGTCTAATCAACCTCCTTCTGGCAGTTATACCAACCAACAATCTGGTCCCCATAATAAGAACCAGAACCAGAAGAAGGGTAAAGGTCCAGCCAAGTCTAAACAACCTGGCAAAGGTCAAAAGAAAGAATGGTTCAATCAGCGACAAGGTAATAAGGGTAAGGCTCCTGCCAGAGCCAATGAACATGTTTCTTTTGCAAATGAGGTGCAGATGGCAGATGAAGATGTTGACCTTGCTTTGAGGTTTGTAGATCACCTTGAAGATCAAGAGATGGATGATTTGAGAAGCATATCATCCAATCAAGCACATGCCAGATGGGGAGATCGAGATGATGAAGACGATGGAATGGCAGTGGCTGGTCCCTCAAACCTTTATCAAGGACGGCCCTTTCAGCCGCTCTTCCTCAGAGAAGCCTCTCTTTGAGGAAGAAGAAATCATCACGGGACCACCACAGACAATGAAGAAGAAAAAGTTGAAGAAAATTTCATTTTCTCTTGGAGAATTGGCTAGTTCATCACATCATTTCAATAATATTGACCAGCTCAATCATATCCAGACCCTCCTACCTATTTCCCCTGTGGAATTAGCCATGGCTTTGCCACGAGACCTGTTACGCTTGGCTCGGGTAGAGGCAAACGTAGACTTGAAGGGGCAAGGGTTCTAAGGTTCCTGAAGGGCGTCTTCAAGAGCGAAGGATGCTGGGGGCTTCCGCAGCAACTCCTAGCAACAACGGTTGCTTAGGGAGTTCAAGGACGAGGGTTTACAAGGGAGCGCACACTCAAGAGTAGTGCGGAGACTCAGAGAGATCCAAGGACAAGGGAGAATCAAGTAGATTAAAGTTAAGGAGAAGTACAAGGGATATCGTCGGTTTATATAAGTGTGTACCTGGCGCACGGACCAAGCAGTGTTCTCAGTAGAAAGACTGAGGCGGATATAAACGGAAAGGTTGGCTGTGCGATAGAAGAGGAAAAGGGCTGTGTAACTAGTTACGCAGGAAGTAAGATGACGTCCGTGAGAAGAGAAGAATAAAGCCATGCACGCCATGTAGCAATGGAAGCCGCGTTTAGGCGTAAGGCGTTCTGTCAGAACGGTGAGAAGAAAGTCAATGGAGTAAGTGAGCCGCGGGTGAACGATGTGGAAAGGAAAAGAAAAGAGCAATCGTAACAAGACCCCGGAGTGCGTTTATCAAACTATGTGAGTTCTAAACTTGTATATGGATATGATTAGGAGAATGATGATGACTGTTACTTGTATCATGGTGCTTTTGCACTGGGAGGAGATACTGAAGAAGACTTCACCAGCCACCACTGGATGATTGACAGTGGTTGCACTGATCATCTATCACCCTTTTTGGATGACTTTGCACATCTAGGAAACTTGGTTTGACATGCTGTTGTTGCCAATGGTCAAAAAGTTCCTATGTATGGTCCTGGCAAGATCATCATCAATCAATGGATCAAGGTGTTAAGACCAGGTCAACTCCAAGGAACTCCGGGATCTGGAGTTACTTAATGGAAGGATGTTGGCTTCACTGTATGTGGTGCGCCCTTGTCAATAGTCTAGTCCCGGATTTATGTAGTGAAGGAGTGGAGGTTGTCCAGAGGATGCAAGACTTAGCACGAAGGCTAATCTGCGAGTGGACAGAAGATGAAGTTGTCAAGACTTTCAGATAGAGTGGAGGAGTATCTTAGATGATATTAGACTAAAGAGTATAAGTCCGTAGGTTTATATACTATTGGAGAGTACTAAGAAGTCTGAAAGCGGAGCAGTGCTCCAGAGATAAGACTATACCAAATTGTGGAGACACTGGCACGGATAATACTAAGTAGTGAGAGGGATGGATAGGTTTAGTTCAGGGTTACAGGAACGGATGGAGAGAGACCAAAGTAGATACATAGCCCAAGTCCAAAGGCCCAGAGTTGCGACAACAGACCAGAGTAAGCCCGGAGGACCAGAGTTGAACTTGGAGAAATCTATGGATATGACACAAGGGATTAGAAACTCTTGTTCTGAAAGAAGTGTGGTATGCTCCACATGCAGGTCACCAACTTCTGTCAGTACCAACACTTACTAGCCAAGACTATAAGTGTATCATCAGCAATCAAGAATCCAGTATCTGGAACACAAATGAGAATTTGGTGATCTGGGCTTGTGCCTCATCTCCAAATAACAATCTTCATTGGTTTCCATCTGAACAGATGACTCCAATTCAAGGGTTGGTCAACTCGCTTGTCAAGGAAGACTCTTACGAACTTTGGCATCAACATTTTGGACATATCTTCAAGAATGCTCCTCGCCAAGCTTCTTTCAAGGTCACTGGTTTACCAACTGTCGTTGCTCCTATTGATACTTCCCCATGCAAAGGCTGTGCCCTAGGGAAGATGCATGATCGTTCCTATCCTGCTTCAGGAAAACAAGCCACCTGTCCTCTCAGACTGGTTCATATGGATCTCGTTGGCCCCATGCCAACAGAATCACGATCAAGAGCTCATTATGTCCTTACTTTAATTGATGACTATTTAGGATATGCACTTGTTGCCTTTATATGCAACAAAGACACAACTTCACAGCACTTTCAGGCTATGGTATCCTGGGCTGAAACCTTTACTGGTCACTCGCTCACCTCTGTACGTTCAGACCATGGGGGGAAATTTATGGCTGGGGAACTACAATTGTTCTTCCATTCCAGAGGTGTCACTCACCAGACATCTGTTCCTCATACACCCCAACAAAATGGTTGTGCAGAGAGGTTCAATCGAACTTTGCTTGAAAAAGCAGAAGCCATACGCCAACATGCTTGTCTGCCAAGATCTTTCTGGAAAGATGCTATTGAAACTGCATTGCATATTTACAATAGACAATCCATGCATCATCATGATTAGAAGACACCCATTGAATCATTCAATGGAGATAAACCTGATGTTTCATACTTTAGGATTTTTGGAACACTTGCTTATGTTTGGATACCACCCGAACAACAACAAGACAAGTTGTCTCCTAAATCAGAGGAGATGATCTTTATTGGATATGAACCAAACACTAATGGCTACCACTTTTGGTCGAAAGAGAGAAGACAAGTATTTGTGTCCACCAATGCCATTTTCAATGAAAAAGTCTTTCCTTATTGTTCCAGAGATAAAGTCGATGGACATACCCCTATTCCTATTGAAGATGAAAATCTGTTCACAGCACTTGACGACCTACCATCAGATGATACTCAAAACCACAGGGATCTAGAACCCTCTTGAGATATCAATGTTCCTCTACCTCTAGGTTTAGGTCAACTCCCCAATCAACCATTCCCATGAGATGATGAACACTCGTCTCAACATTCCTCACCTTCTACAACTCTGTGGATTCCATAAATGGATGATTTATCACCATTACAGCGCTATGATGACTCGTTGCACTTATCAGAATCATCTGCTCCACCTTCTTACGCTACATTACCACTTTGTCCAGGTGTCAAACAATATCAACCTGAGACAGGACACCAAAGTTCTATTTCGGATCAACATCAACACAAAAGACAGGATGGTAGATTCTTCAGAAATTCGCCTCCAGAAATGGAGAGACAAATGGTAGAACAGGAAGTAATTCCTCCTACTGCCCCTCAAAGCTGGCTACCACCAAGACAACATCCTAAAGAAACTCTAGTCGAGTTTCACAACCGTCCTCACCAAGATCATTCCACTCTGGATGAGCGTTCACTCATTTGTCCACCATTGGAAGCAAGATGATCTGCTCGCATCCCTGTATCTCGGATAATTCCAGATAACACATATGGGAATAGACCACCAATTCAAATTGAGCGAGATCTTCAAGGACTTGCACCTATTCAGGAGGAGTCTATTGATATAGGACAGATGTATTCATCCAAATGGATCTGTCATCACCTATTCATGGCTGTGGAATCCACTAACATTCCTCTTCCAAAACAGTATAGAGATGTTCTCAAACTCTCCAAGGAAGATCAAGGATTGTGGAAAAGTGCCATGAACGATGAAATAAAATCATTACATGAGAGAAAGGTATGGGAACTGGTAGACCTACCTAAGGGTCGTCGCACCATCAAAGGGAGATGGGTGTTTGCTGTTAAATCTGATGGTTGCAAAAAAAGCAAGATTCATCACAAAAGGATTTACATAGATCTTTGGAATAGATTATGAAGAAACTTTCTCTCCAGTCGCAAGATTCAAAACATTTCAACTTCTTTTGTCACTAGCAGCACTTCATGATTGGGAAATTGAAGCACTAGATGTCAAAACCATGTATCTTTTTGGCGACCTGGATGAAGAGATCTATATGGATCAACCGGAGGGTTTCGTAGTAAAGGATCAGGAGAAAAAGGTCTGTTGATTGAAGAAGTCCATCTATGGACTGAAGCAGTCTGCCCTTCAATGGAACAAGCAACTGCATAAAAGTCTCCTGGAGATGGGATTTATCCACTGTAAAGCAGACCCAGAAACTTATTTCAAGATCAATGGTGAAGAGATCATTGTACTTCTCATTTACGTTGACAATGCTCTTTTTATGGGTAGCAACAAGACACAAGTCCTCTCTCATAAAGCTCAGTTTATGAAATGATGGGAATCCAGAGATCTAGGTCAAGCAAAAGAGTACCTAGGCATGAGGATTACTCAAGACTGCAAGAAAAGGACAATCTCTTTGGACCAAACCTGCTATGCAGAGAAAGTCATTAAACGATTTGGCCAAGAGAATTGTAAACCTGTCTCTGTACCTCTACCTACTGGGTATAATCCAAGACCCCACTCTGACCAGAACTCATTGAATGCAACAATTTGAAGTTGCTATTAGTCGGTCATTGGAACACTGTTATACATCATGCTGGGAACAAGACCAGACATATCCTATGCTGTCATTAAAATGTCACAGTTCTCTTCCAATCCAACAGAAAAACACTTGCAAAAGGTGCTCTATATAATTCACTATCTTTCTTCCTCAAAGGAACTCTACATTGTGTATTCTGGGACAGATGACTCCAATGGTTTACATATGTGCCTATTCTGACACAGATTGGGCTGGTGACATTGAAACATCATGTTCTACCACTGGTTATGCTATATTCTTAGGAAATGGCATTGTCTCTTGGCTATCTAGGCGACAACGAAGGGTTACTCTTTCTTCCACAGAAGCGGAATACTGTGGTATGACTGAAACTGCCAAACAGCTTCATTGGATCCACAACTTATATGAAGAGTTGGGATTCAAGTTAGGTCCTCTACCTCTATGCATTGATAACCAAGGCGCTATATTCCTTGCTTCCAATCCTGCTCAAGAAGGACGTACAAAACACGTCTGAATGATGAAACATTTTATACAAGAATCCATGGAGTTTGGAGAGATCAAACTCTACTATGTTCCTACCAATCAGCAGTTCGCTGATATCTTTACAAAGAACTTGGGCAAGCAGAAATTTGAAGATGGAAGAAAGGCACTTTGACTTCTACATTATAAACCACGAGCCAGGGGCTCGGTTTTGGGCCTTCGGCCCAAGGGGGGGTTGCAAGGTTCTTTGGAAATAAAAATACTCAATATGTACTTGTATTTGTGGTAACTAATGAAATAAAACACTAAAAAGAAAATT